>OX246744.1:22945810-22984493 GCA_945910005.1 Isoperla grammatica | reverse complement strand
TCGTACTTTTAACCGTAGGCCTACTCTTGTTGTAAACAATTTAGAGGCACTGAAATATGGCAGCTATAAAGAATGACGATAGAAATTGAAACAGTGTTGATGATTCAGTTACGAAGCTCTGTAAGGACCTGATTTAGTTACATGAGCGTTTTAGCTCTATATCAACTGTTGTCACTTAGACTTGAAGGTTTAGCTTATAGCACGATGCTTTACGAATAAAATACTCCTGGAAGCGAATCCTGGACCTTCACATAGCAAATAGAAATAACCCACAGCCACACGTTGCCCGACAAGTATCGAACCCATAACCATTCAAAGAGTCCCTAACGCTGCCGCCGAGCCACTAAGTGAACCCTCTCAACTCTGCCGAGATAACGCACCCCTCCTCCCCCCCCCCCTCCCCCCCCTCCGGCCCATCATTCATTAACAGACTTTGAACTTGACCAGCCGTTTTTTTTCATACTCAACTCTGTTTTTGTCCCATTGATAAAACAGGCGCCGAATCTGAGTGACTCTTCCCCAAGTCTTCACATAAATTTGATACGAGTCAACAGTTTCTGATTATTCGGCTGCATTAGTTTTGACTTAGCGCAGTGTTCGGTGTCTCCGCGTGTCAACACCAATTACTGTCGCCCCCCCCCCCCCCCCCCAACAGCCCCTTCAACGATAAGAGATGGAGCCTGAGAGGCGCTCAGGCCTATCCATGCACTATTACGCTTTTCTTTATACTGCTGGAAACTATACTTAGCCCGAATGAAATCAACAATAGATATTAGATATAAATTAATGAATTATCAATGCAGCCACCCAGAGGGGAACATTTTAAGCTGCCGAGATCTTTGTAGAACCAAATATCAAATAAAAAAGCTCATAATCCATTCGAAACGATAAATGTAACTAGAAAACGATTATTTTACAAATATAACCTAAAATATGACTTTTTACGTGGTTTGGACAGTAAAAAACCTCCTGAATATTAATGACATATATATGTGTATAATGAATTATGACAGACAGACAGACAGACAGACAGACAGACAGACAGACAGACAGACAGACAGACAGACAGACAGACAGACAGACAGACAGACAGACAGACAGACAGACAGACAGACAGACAGACAGACAGACAGACAGACAGACAGACAGACAGACAGACAGACAGACAGACAGACAGACAGACAGACAGACAGACAGACAGACAGACAGACAGACAGACAGACAGACAGACGGACAGACAGACAGACAGACAGACAGACAGACAGACAGACAGGCAGACATCCAGACAGACAGACAGACAGACAGACAGACAGACAGACAGACAGACAGACAGAGATGTTATCATGTTGTGGGAACAGACAGGAGATTTTAGATCTCTGCTCTTAATTAGGATCAATTCGTTAGATTATCAATAGTTCTTAGATTGAGATCTTTGAGGGTCAAGTAGATGTCTGTATTATCTAGTTGATAAGAAGTAGCATCGCTTGAAGTCAACATATGGTCGAGTACCGGAAGTATCAAATAGAGGACGGTCCCTATAATTCATGCAGTCTTATTGTTGTCCCGCCTGATAGAGCCACTCACTCACTTTCTGCCATGACATAGCTTGGCAGTTTAGCCGAATGTGCAAACAATAATAATAATAAAAATAATAATAATAATAATAATGATAATAATAATAATAATAATAATAATAATAATAATAATAATAATAATAATAATAATAATAAAAATAATAATAATAATAATAATGATAATAATAATAATAATAATAATAATAATAATAATAATAATAATAATAATAATAATAATAATAATAATAATAATAATAATAATAATAATAATAATAATAATAATAATAATAATAATAATAATAATAATAATAATAATAATAATAATAATAATAATAATAATAATAATAATAATAATAATAATAATAATAATAATAATAATAATAATAATAATAATAATAAAGAGGACTCCTATCAAGGACGTTGAAGGGAAATAATAGTGGTCTTTCGATCAAACTGGGAAATGTATCGACTGAGTGCATTGACTTTTCGAAACAACAAACGAACTTTGACAGCTGTTATAGAAAATAATTTTGACAGAACATGACGTGAACATTAACATACCGCAGAACATTTAGAACTAGTTTAAACTTATGAGGGTGAATCCTTCGAGACAACATCCATCCTGACATGGTTTTCGTGGTTTTCCATTGTCCACAGAGTAGAATTACTAGGATGGCATCGAGAAATCGGCCACGACCGTACACACAGTAACACGACGCAAAGAAGACACACACGAAGACAACGCAAATAAGATCATATCATAATGCAGTGTATACTATGAACAAGTACTAATAAGACAGTAACGACTGAAGTTGAACAAGGTACCTCATGGAAATACTTGACATTACATCTGTATTGTCCGTATAAGATGTAAACACCGGCTTTGACCGAGATTGATGACTGTTTAAACTAGTGACATGTGATTAGTGAAGTTAAATAAGGTAGACACATGGAAATACTTGACATTACGTCCGTATAACATGTTAACGCCGGTTTTGACCGAGATTGTATGATTGTGATAAATTCAATAAAACAATAATAATAATAATAATAATAATAATAATACTAATAATAATAATAATAATAATAATAATAATAATAATAATAATAATAATAATAATAATAATATTTATACATAGACTATATTTATACATATATAACTTTCAATATCATAACTTGTCATCACCGGACGTAGTCTCAAGTCTTTCTTGGTTTGAAAGTAACTTCTAGGGGTCTGCGGGTAGGCCCTACCTGAAATTTCGTTTTTTTCTTCTTTAGTAGGTAGGTACCCGAAAAAGTCCCAAGTAGTAACTTGTTTAAAGGACCCTTAGGTCAATAGTTTTATTTGCATATTTTTGCTCATCCATGTTCCTCATTTCTTCTTCTTTACATCCCTCGTTTGCCCCGAGGATAGAATAGATCCAGGGTAGTTGTGCACGCATGTTTCCCCCCAGAGCCAACAAATGGGCCGACGTGATATAAGAATAATAATATGATAATAGTATGTTGTATTATAAAATGTATTATAATAACAATAATAATAATAATAATAATAATAATAATAATAATAATAATAATAATAATAATAATAATAATAATAATAATAATAAAAATAATAATAATAATAATAATAAAAATAATAATAATAATAATAATAAAAATAATAATAATAATAATAATAATAATAATAATAATAATAATAATAATAATAATAATAATAATAATAATAATAGATTACGCGAAGAAAGAATTGTCGTTTGAGGAAGTGCATGCAGCAATATATTGTGGAGCCGTAGCAGTGGTCAGACAGTTAGGATTAAAAATAAAGTTGGTACATTCTCAGAACATAAAAACAAATAAGACTCCAAAATGGGAACGAAGATTAGTCAAACGCATCAACGAGTTAAGGAGAGATATTGGGAGATTAGAACAATTCAGGATGGGTAATAGATCTTAAAAGATAGTACAGTATTGCCAACACATATTTGAAAGGTTTAAAATCCATACTATACATGAAACACCGAACGAGGCTACAAACGAATATTTGGATACTCTAAAGCAAAAAGTAAGTGCATTAGCCAAAAGACTACGAAGATATAAAGAGTGTAGTGATAGAAAAGAACAAAACGAAATGTTTAAAGAAAAAGAAAAAGAATTCTATCAGCAAATTAACAATAAAGAAGAAATAGTAGGCAATGGTATACCATCGAAGACAGAGATTGAGCAGTTTTGGGGTGGGATATGGAGTAACCCATTAATGCACAATCACAATGCAACATGGATTCAAGATGAAATTGAGGCAATGAGTGATATCGAAGAAATGACATTTGATGGCATCAGTGTAAACGATATAAAATCAACGATACAAAATACTCATAATTGGAAAGCACCCGGTAACGATAACATTCAAAATTTTTGGTACAAGAAGTTTTCAAACATGCACACCCAGATTGCTAAATGTCTTAATGAATTTATATTAGGAGACAAGGATTTACCAGATTTCTTTACTGAAGGAATAACATTTCTTAAACCAAAAGATAATGACACCAAAAATCCAAGTAAATATAGACCAATTACATGCTTACCTACTATTTACAAAATCTTGACATCGTGCATAACAAATAAAATATATAGTCACTGCGAAGAACACAATATATTAGCTGAAGAACAAAAGGGATGTCGTAAATTGTCGCAAGGGTGTAAGGAACAATTAATTATCGATTCTGTTGTAATGAACCAAGCTTTCAACAAGAAGAGAAACATTCACGTTAGCTATATTGATTACAAGAAAGCGTATGATTCGTCACCACATTCGTGGCTAATACAGATACTGGAAATTTATAAAGTAAACCCATTGATAGTAAACTTTTTGCGGACAGCGATGACGAGTTGGAAAACAACATTAAAGTTAAACGTAGGCAAAGAGCAGATATGTACTGACCCAGTTAACATCCGACGAGGTATTTTTCAAGGTGACTCGTTTAGTGCGTTATGGTTTTGTCTTTCATTAAATCCATTATCTCATATACTAAACAAATCTACACATGGTTTCAAGATAAAGGACGGTAATACGGTTTGCCACACACTTTCACATCTATTCTACATGGACGATCTCAAGCTATATGCTTTAAATGCGACACACATGACGAATCTTCTTAAGTCAACGTTAGAATTCAGTACAGATATATGTATGGATTTTGGAATTGATAAATGTAAGTCACTTCATGTCATCAAAGGAAAGATTACGAAATTAGAAGAGTTTGAAATTGACGAAGACAACCGGATTGGAGTAATGGACGAAGAAGATATATACAAATATCTAGGATTTGCGCAGGCTAAACGAATTGATCATAAACTGATGAAAAGTAAACTAATTTCTGCATACAAGAAACGAATAGGATCCATTTTAAAAACACAATTGAATGGTAAAAACAAGATCAAAGCAATTAACACTTATGCTATACCGGTACTAACATATTCATTTGGAATTGTTAACTGGACACAGACAGAACTTCATGCCCTAGAAATTCTCACCCGCACAACATTCACCAAATAAAGAAGACATCACCCTAAGTCAGCAATAGAACGAGTGACTCTACCTAGAGAAAAAGGGGGAAGAGGCTTGATTGATTTAAACAATTTATATTATAAACAAATTGAAATTCTGAGAAAGTACTTTTATACAAAATGCCCACATTCACAACTTCATAGAGCTATAGTATCGGCAGACAAGTCGCTTTCTCCCCTCAATTTAAATGACGGAAATTTAAACTTGCTTCAAAAACTAAATTCTGACACAGCAAAAGAGATCAGAATATCAGAAAAGACGTTACATAGCAGACATTATAAAGAACTTCTTAAGGATAGCGTCGATAGGGTAGCATCGAACAAATGGTTAACGTCCGGGGACATTTTCAGCGAAACAGAGGGATTTATGATCGCTATTCAAGATAAAGTAATCAAGACTAACAATTACAAAAAATACATACTGAAAGACGTCACAGTGGAAGGTAAATGTAGAAAATGTAATTTGAACGGCGAAACAATTGAACATATCGTATCTGGGTGCAAAATGCTTTGTCAAACAGATTATCTTCATAGGCATAACCAAGTTGCAAACATTGTACATCAAAAATTAGCTATGAAGTATAAACTTATAAACACAACCACTGCGTATTACAAATACAAGCCTGAAAAGGTATTAGATAGTAAAGACTACAAATTATATTACGACCGGGCAGTTATTACAGACCAAACCATACATCACAATAGACCGGATATTATATTTATTGACAAGAAGAAACAAGAAACGATTTTAATTGATGTTGCCGTCCCTTTATGCCACAATGTAGAGACAACTTGGCGGGAAAAGATAAACAGATATAAGGAATTATCAATTGAAATAAAAAGGTTGTGGAAGCAGAATAATGTAACTGTTATACCGTTAATTATATCAGCAAATGGCATTGTTCCACGTAAACTCCATGACACGTATTAAACTAATTGGTCTCCAACCGAACATATACATCGAGATGCAAAAAGCAATTATTTTGAACACGTGTAGGATAGTGCGAAAATTTTTGAACTAAGAAGAATGAAGACTTCAAGAAGTTCTCCATCCCGATGGTGGTTTTCGTGGTTTCCACCGTACAACATGTTTATGCCGGTTTTGACCGAGTTTGTATGTATTGCAACAACAAAATAATAATAATGCCAAGAGCGAATGCTGGGATGAGTACAAATCGGCCACGACCGTACATAGCATCCACAGTTTGGTTTGGAAGAAATAATATGGACAATGATATACAGTATTTAATTAGTTCTAAGTAGATTTTAATAAGGTAAACACATGGAAATACTTGACATTTATGTCCGTACAACATGTTAATGCCGGTTTTGACCGAGTTTGTATGTATTGCAACAATAAAATAATAATAATAATAATAATAATAATAATAATAATAATAATAATAATAATAATAATAATAATAATAATAATAATAATAATAATAATAATAATAATAATAATAATAATAATAATAATAATAATAATAATAATAAAAATAATAAATAGTCTTTGCATAGCAGCAATGCTACGGTGCTACCACAGGCTAAAATGTTAAAATAAATAGTCTTTGCATAGCAGCAATGCTACGGTGCTACCACAGGCTAAAATGTGATAGTAAATAGTCTTTGCATAGCAGCAATGCTACGGTGCTACCACAGGCTAAACTGTTATAATAAATAGTCTTTGCATAGCAGCAATGCTACGGTGCTACCACAGGCTATAATGTTATAATAAATAGTCTTTGCATTGCAGCAATGCTACGGTGCTACCACAGGCTAAAATGTTATAATAGTCTTTGCATAGCAGCAATGCTACGGTGCTACCACACGCTAAAATGTTATAATAGTCTTTGCATAGCAGCAATGCTACGGTGCTACCACAGGCTAAAATGTTATAATAGTCTTTGCATAGCAGCAATGCTACGGTGCTACCACAGGCTAAAATGTTATAATAGTATTTGCATAGCAGCAATGCTACGGTGCTACCACAGGCTAAAATGTTATAATAAATAGTCTTTGCATAGCAGCAATGCTACGGTGCTACCACAGGCTAAAATGTTATAATAGTCTTTGCATAGCAGCAATGCTACGGTGCTACCACAGGCTAAAATGTTATAATAAATAGTCTTTGCATAGCAGCAATGCTACGGTGCTACCACAAGCTAAAATGTTATAATAGTCTTTGCATAGCAGCAATGCTACGGTGCTACCACAGGCTAAAATGTTATAATAAATAGTCTTTGCATAGCAGCAATGCTACGGTGCTACCACAGGCTAAAATGTTATAGTCAATAGTCTTTGCATAGCAGCAATGCTACGGTGCTACCACACGCTAAAATGTTATAATAAATAGTCTTTGCATAGCAGCAATGCTATGGTGCTGCCACAGGCTATAATGTTATAGCTCATACAGGAATAAGAGAACGCATAATATAACATTAAAAGTGTTTGAGGAGAAACATTGTTTTTAATCTTCCTATGGCAAAACAGGTTAAAGCTAGTTTAGAACATAAAACTTCAATATGCTTAGCCCAGTTCTAGTTCCCATTGAGAATAATATGAAGAACTTTAACATTATTTACTACGTGTAGTTTTAAACCCAGTTTTTTTCATATATATATATAACATAAATACAAGTTTGAAAAAGAAAGTAAGACCAATACACACAAAAGAGGACAGCATGGACGAACGGGAGACAAACAGAAAAAGAAAATGTTAAATAAAATGGTAATAACAAGAGAAACACCCTGGAGGAAATTGGGAAGGCAAAAAAGAAAAAGAAGTCGTAACTCAAACGAATACTATTTCAGGTAGAAGTTATGTTAGTTGGTTGACCAGCCTGGAGTATAGAACACTGCACATCTTCATGTGTGGCTGCCCATAAACCCCTTATCTCCTCTCGCTCCCGGTCACCCTACACAGATCTCGTCCGGGGTCAAAGGTCACAAACAAAGACAACGTTGTGCACACATGACCTTGACCTCAGAGGTATTAATAATTTTGACAAGTAAAGTCTTTCTTTTGGCGGACGATGATGTCGAGTCTCGGACCATTGCTGGCCAAAGAGCTCCGACCGTGCAGACATGCCGACTGTCGAGCGGGCATTGCCCCTGTGAACTGGTCCACTTCTTAGGCCGCTGCAGTCGCTTCCCCATCATAACTTTATGGTGACTTTTTTTGCGTATTTTGTTTTTCAGATTTAAGAAGGTGGTGAATTGGTGGTGAATATTTTGGCAAACATTTTGGCAAAAATCGTGTTTACGTTTCTGGGACTGTGAAAAATGCATAGGCTAAGAACAGGAACACATAATGTGTTAATTTCTATGAATAAGGTGGTGTTACTATTATGAATACATGCATAATCAATGATTTTTTTTGGGGGGGAGGGGGGGGAGGGGGGGGGGGACTTTAAGAGGAATAACACAAAAAGTAAGAGCGAATCGCGAAGTTTTCATTGTTTTATTTTATTCCAACGTTATTCATATACCTTGGCGAGTGTGTACACACAGCTATTTCAAACATTTATATGTATATCTAAAAACTGATAGTAGGCCACGAAATTCCGAATAAAAAATGTAGTCACTCCACAGTGTCTCACAGTGTTTTGTTTCCGACAAGAGCGAATGTGCGCCAATCAAATAAAACAAACCCCCTTATTCGAAATGAACGGTAGTTTGGACGGGCTGGTTTTTTACGATCCCGATTATGATGGCGATCCCGATTCCGAGTATTGGCTCAGCGGACGCTTTCGACCTTTAGGGGTCAGTGCATGTTTTCTGCACAAGGGGAGAATTTTACATACTTGAAATTCTTAATGGTTGTAGTTGAAATATAAACGAAGGTTTCAACAGCTGCACATTTTGATTAAACAGTAAAAATTTTAAATCATAAAAATGCTGTTTCTGGCATTTGAAAATTGCCTAGAACCGAAAACGTTATAACTGTAATTATGTTTTGTAGTAATAATGGTTCACATGTTCAAAGACGACAACCATTACATCAACGACCGTCAGTCAATCAAGCTGACCGCCTTCTGCAGCTAACATATACAAAACATTTCAAACAAAGAAAGCGGAGTGCTATAAAATAAGACCTCTTTCTTTATCAAACCCAACCGGAAACCCTCGGCGACCCTCGGCAACCCTCGGCCACCCTCGGCTCGCCCCGTAGTATGGGCTTGAATGAAAGGTCGACGAATGGAAGCGAGAACACTTGTTACCCCCCGTTGACCGGGACACGGCAGTTGGCACCCCGGAGTATCTTACTACAAAAGACAGTAACCTTCCCGGCTTCATTGAGCACTTTGCAGGCACACACTAGCTTATAACATCGCTGAAAAGACTCCGCATACAAATTCTCACATTCGTTCGAGCTGGGATTGCTAAAGTTATAATGGTGAGCGTGTCTGTCGCTGCGACAAGAAAACGCTCACCATTACTAGTATGTAATAAGTTATAATGGTGAGCGTGTCTGTCGCTGCGACAAGAAAACGCTCACCATTACTGTTATGTAATAAGTTATAATGGTGAGCGTGTCTGTCGCTGCGACGAGAAAACGCTCACCATTACTATTATGTAATAAGTTATAATGGTGAGCGTGTCTGTCGCCGCGACAAGAAAACGCTCTCCATTACTATTATGTAATAAGTTATAATGGTGAGCGTGTCTGTCGCTGCGACAAGAAAACGCTCACCATTACTATTATGTAATAAGTTATAATGGTGAGCGTGTCTGTCGCTGCGACGAGAAAACGCTCACCATTACTATTATGTAATAAGTTATAATGGTGAGCGTGTCTGTCGCTGCGACAAGAAAACGCTCACCATTACTATTATGTAATAAGTTATAATTGTGAGCGTGTCTGTCGCTGCGACAAGAAAACGCTCTCCATTACTATTATGTAATAAGTTATAATGGTGAGCGTGTCTGTCGCTGCGACAAGAAAACGCTCACCATTACTATTATGTAATAAGTTATAATGGTGAGCGTGTCTGTCGCTGCGACAAGAAAACGCTCACCATTACTATTATGTAATAAGTTATAATGGTGAGCGTGTCTGTCGCTGCGACAAGAAAACGCTCACCATTACTATTATGTAATAAGTTATAATGGTGAGCGTGTCTGTCGCCGCGACAAGACAACGCTCACCATTACTATTATGTAATAAGTTATAATGGTGAGCGTGTCTGTCGCCGCGACAAGACAACGCTCACCATTACTATTATGTAATAAGTTATAATGGTGAGCGTGTCTGTCGCCGCGACAAGAAAACGCTCACCATTACTATTATGTAATAAGTTATAATGGTGAGCGTGTCTGTCGCTGCGACAAGACAACGCTCACCATTACTATTATGTAATAAGTTATAATGGTGAGCGTGTCTGTCGCCGCGACAAGACAACGCTCACCATTACTATTATGTAATAAGTTATAATGGTGAGCGTGTCTGTCGCTGCGACAAGAAAACGCTCACCATTACTATTATGCAATAAGTTATAATGGTGAGCGTGTCTGTCGCCGCGACAAGACAACGCTCACCATTACTATTATGTAATAAGTTATAATGGTGAGCGTGTCTGTCGCCCCGACAAGAAAACGCTCACCATTACTATTATGTAATAAGTTGTAATTGTGAGCGTGTCTGTCGCCGCGACAAGACAACGCTCTCCATTACTATTATGTAATAAGTTGTAATTGTGAGCGTGTCTGTCGCCGCGACAAGACAACGCTCTCCATTACTATTATGTAATAAGTTATAATGGTGAGCGTGTCTGTCGCTGCGAC
Source organism: Isoperla grammatica (assembly GCA_945910005.1). Classification (NCBI taxonomy): domain Eukaryota; kingdom Metazoa; phylum Arthropoda; class Insecta; order Plecoptera; family Perlodidae; genus Isoperla; species Isoperla grammatica. Next base: position 22,973,569 of record OX246744.1, on the reverse strand, counting down.
AAGAAAACGCTCTCCATTACTATTATGTAATAAGTTATAATGGTGAGCGTGTCTGTCGCTGCGACAAGAAAACGCTCACCATTACTATTATGTAATAAGTTATAATGGTGAGCGTGTCTGTCGCCCCGACAAGAAAACGCTCACCATTACTATTATGTAATAAGTTGTAATTGTGAGCGTGTCTGTCGCCGCGACAAGACAACGCTCTCCATTACTATTATGTAATAAGTTGTAATTGTGAGCGTGTCTGTCGCCGCGACAAGACAACGCTCTCCATTACTATTATGTAATAAGTTATAATGGTGAGCGTGTCTGTCGCTGCGACAAGAAAACGCTCTCCATTACTATTATGTAATAAGTTATAATGGTGAGCGTGTCTGTCGCTGCGACAAGACAACGCTCTCCATTACTATTATGTAATAAGTTATAATGGTGAGCGTGTCTGTCGCTGCGACAAGAAAACGCTCTCCATTACTATTATGTAATAAGTTATAATGGTGAGCGTGTCTGTCGCTGCGACAAGACAACGCTCTCCATTACTATTATGTAATAAGTTATAATGGTGAGCGTGTCTGTCGCTGCGACAAGACAACGCTCTCCATTACTATTATGTAATAAGTTATAATGGTGAGCGTGTCTGTCGCTGCGACAAGAAAGCGCTCACCATTACTATTATGTAATAAGTTATAATGGTGAGCGTGTCTGTCGCCGCGACAAGACAACGCTCTCCATTACTATTATGTAATAAGTTATAATGGTGAGCGTGTCTGTCGCCGCGACAAGAAAACGCTCTCCATTACTATTATGTAATAAGTTATAATGGTGAGCGTGTCTGTCGCTGCGACAAGAAAACGCTCACCATTACTATTATGTAATAAGTTATAATGGTGAGCGTGTCTGTCGCTGCGACAAGAAAACGCTCTCCATTACTATTATGTAATAAGTTATAATGGTGAGCGTGTCTGTCGCTGCGACAAGACAACGCTCTCCATTACTATTATGTAATAAGTTATAATGGTGAGCGTGTCTGTCGCTGCGACAAGACAACGCTCTCCATTACTATTATGTAATAAGTTATAATGGTGAGCGTGTCTGTCGCTGCGACAAGAAAACGCTCACCATTACTATTATGTAATAAGTTATAATGGTGAGCGTGTCTGTCGCCGCGACAAGACAACGCTCACCATTACTATTATGTAATAAGTTATAATGGTGAGCGTGTCTGTCGCTGCGACAAGACAACGCTCACCATTACTATTATGTAATAAGTTATAATGGTGAGCGTGTCTGTCGCCGCGACAAGACAACGCTCACCATTACTATTATGTAATAAGTTATAATGGTGAGCGTGTCTGTCGCTGCGACAAGAAAACGCTCACCATTACTATTATGTAATAAGTTATAATGGTGAGCGTGTCTGTCGCCGCGACAAGAAAACGCTCTCCATTACTATTATGTAATAAGTTATAATGGTGAGCGTGTCTGTCGCTGCGACAAGAAAACGCTCACCATTACTATTATGTAATAAGTTATAATGGTGAGCGTGTCTGTCGCCGCGACAAGAAAACGCTCTCCATTACTATTATGTAATAAGTTATAATGGTGAGCGTGTCTGTCGCCGCGACAAGAAAACGCTCTCCATTACTATTATGTAATAAGTTATAATGGTGAGCGTGTCTGTCGCCGCGACAAGAAAACGCTCACCATTACTATTATGTAATAAGTTATAATGGTGAGCGTGTCTGTCGCCGCGACAAGAAAACGCTCTCCATTACTATTATGTAATAAGTTATAATGGTGAGCGTGTCTGTCGCTGCGACAAGAAAACGCTCACCATTACTATTATGTAATAAGTTATAATGGTGAGCGTGTCTGTCGCCGCGACAAGAAAACGCTCTCCATTACTATTATGTAATAAGTTATAATGGTGAGCGTGTCTGTCGCCGCGACAAGAAAACGCTCTCCATTACTATTATGTAATAAGTTATAATGGTGAGCGTGTCTGTCGCCGCGACAAGAAAACGCTCACCATTACTATTATGTAATAAGTTATAATGGTGAGCGTGTCTGTCGCTGCGACAAGAAAACGCTCACCATTACTATTATGTAATAAGTTATAATGGTGAGCGTGTCTGTCGCTGCGACGAGAAAACGCTCTCCATTACTATTATGTAATAAGTTATAATGGTGAGCGTGTCTGTCGCCGCGACAAGAAAACGCTCACCATTACTATTATGTAATAAGTTATAATGGTGAGCGTGTCTGTCGCTGCGACAAGAAAACGCTCTCCATTACTATTATGTAATAAGTTATAATGGTGAGCGTGTCTGTCGCTGCGACAAGAAAACGCTCACCATTACTATTATGTAATAAGTTATAATGGTGAGCGTGTCTGTCGCTGCGACGAGAAAACGCTCTCCATTACTATTATGTAATAAGTTATAATGGTGAGCGTGTCTGTCGCTGCGACGAGAAAACGCTCACCATTACTATTATGTAATAAGTTATAATGGTGAGCGTGTCTGTCGCCGCGACAAGAAAACGCTCTCCATTACTATTATGTAATAAGTTATAATGGTGAGCGTGTCTGTCGCTGCGACGAGAAAACGCTCACCATTACTATTATGTAATAAGTTATAATGGTGAGCGTGTCTGTCGCCGCGACAAGAAAACGCTCTCCATTACTATTATGTAATAAGTTATAATGGTGAGCGTGTCTGTCGCTGCGACAAGAAAACGCTCACCATTACTATTATGTAATAAGTTATAATGGTGAGCGTGTCTGTCGCCGCGACAAGAAAACGCTCTCCATTACTATTATGTAATAAGTTATAATGGTGAGCGTGTCTGTCGCTGCGACAAGAAAACGCTCACCATTACTATTATGTAATAAGTTATAATGGTGAGCGTGTCTGTCGCTGCGACAAGACAACGCTCTCCATTACTATTATGTAATAAGTTATAATGGTGAGCGTGTCTGTCGCTGCGACAAGAAAACGCTCTCCATTACTATTATGTAATAAGTTATAATGGTGAGCGTGTCTGTCGCCGCGACAAGAAAACGCTCTCCATTACTATTATGTAATAAGTTATAATGGTGAGCGTGTCTGTCGCCGCGACAAGAAAACGCTCACCATTATGACAGCTGTTATTACCACTATTACTATTATCACTACTATTATTATAACGACAAGGTCGCAAGAGTGTATTGCACAGCCATGTTCTTATGAGGGACGCCACGCTGCGCTGCGACAGCGACACAACAGCGGCCGGCCAAGCTTGCGGCCTGGTATTTCTAGGGTAGCATCTAATAGTGAACGCCCTACAGCTGCAAGCCGGTGTATGTGTAGTGTAGTACCTAATAGTGAACGCCCTACAGCTGCAAGCCGGTGTATGTGTAGTGTAGTACCTAATAGTGAACGCCCTACAGCTGGAAGCCGGTGTATGTGTAGTGTAGCATCTAATAGTGAACGCCCTACAGCTGGAAGCCGGTGTATGTGTAGTGTAGTACCTAATAGTGAACGCCCTACAGCTGCAAGCCGGTGTATGTGTAGTGTAGTATCTAATAGTGAACGCCCTACAGCTGGAAGCCGGTGTATGTGTAGTGTAGTACCTAATAGTGAACGCCCTACAGCTGCAAGCCGGTGTATGTGTAGTGTAGTATCTAATAGTGAACGCCCTACAGCTGCAAGCCGGTGTATGTGTATTGTAGTATCTAATAGTGAACGCCCTACAGCTGCAAGCCGGTGTATGTGTAGTGTAGTATCTAATAGTGAACGCCCTACAGCTGCAAGCCGGTGTATGTGTAGTGTAGTACCTAATAGTGAACGCCCTACAGCTGTAAGCCGGTGTATGTGTAGTGTAGTATCTAATAGTGAACGCCCTACAGCTGCAAGCCGGTGTATGTGTAGTGTAGTATCTAATAGTGAACGCCCTACAGCTGCAAGCCGGTGTATGTGTAGTGTAGTATCTAATAGTGAACGCCCTGCAGCTGTAAGCCGGTGTATGTGTAGTGTAGTATCTAATAGTGAACGCCCTGCAGCTGTAAGCCGGTGTATGTGTAGTGTAGTATCTAATAGTGAACGCCCTACAGCTGCAAGCCGCTGTATGTGTAGTGTAGTATCTAATAGTGAGCGCCCTGCAGCTGTAAGCCGGTGTATGTGTAGTGTAGTATGTAATAGTGAACGCCCTACAGCTGCAAGCCGGTGTATGTGTAGTGTAGTATCTAATAGTGAACGCCCTACAGCTGCAAGCCGGTGTATGTGTAGTGTAGTATCTAATAGTGAACGCCCTACAGCTGTAAGCCGGTGTATGTGTAGTGTAGTATCTCATAGTGAACGCCCTACAGCTGTAAGCTGGTGTATGTGTAGTGTAGTATCTCATAGTGAACGCCCTACAGCTGTAAGCTGGTGTATGTGTAGTGTAGTATCTCATAGTGAACGCCCTACAGCTGTAAGCTGGTGTATGTGTAGTGTAGTACCTAATAGTGAACGCCCTACAGCTGCAAGCCGGTGTATGTGTAGTGTAGTATCTAATAGTGAACGCCCTGCAGCTGTAAGCCGGTGTATGTGTAGTGTAGTATCTAATAGTGAACGCCCTACAGCTGCAAGCCGGTGTATGTGTAGTGTAGTATCTAATAGTGAACGCCCTGCAGCTGTAAGCCGGTGTATGTGTAGTGTAGTACCTAATAGTGAACGCCCTGCAGCTGTAAGCCGGTGTATGTGAAGTGTAGTATGTAATAGTGAACGCCCTACAGCTGCAAGCCGGTGTATGTGTAGTGTAGTATCTAATAGTGAACGCCCTACAGCTGTGAGCCGGTGTATGTGTAGTGTAGTATCTAATAGTGAACGCCCTGCAGCTGTAAGCTGGTGTATGTGTAGTGTAGTATCTAATAGTGAACGCCCTGCAGCTGTAAGCCGGTGTATGTGTAGTGTAGCATCTAATAGTGAACGCCCTACAGCTGCAAGCCGGTGTATGTGTAGTGTAGTATCTAATAGTGAACGCCCTACAGCTGCAAGCCGGTGTATGTGTAGTGTAGTATCTAATAGTGAACGCCCTGCAGCTGTAAGCCGGTGTATGTGTAGTGTAGTATCTAATAGTGAACGCCCTCCAGTTGCAAGCCGGTGTATGTGTAGTGTAGTATCTAATAGTGAACGCCCTGCAGCTGTAAGCCGGTGTATGTGTAGTGTAGTATCTAATAGTGAACGCCCTGCAGCTGTAAGCCGGTGTATGTGTAGTGTAGTATCTAATAGTGAACGCCCTCCAGTTGCAAGCCGGTGTATGTGTAGTGTAGTATCTCATGGTGAACGCCCTACAGCTGTAAGCTGGTGTATGTGTAGTGTAGTATCTAATAGTGAACGCCCTACAGCTGCAAGCCGGTGTATGTCTAGTGTAGTATCGAATAGTGAACGCCCTACAGCTGCAAGCCGGTGTATTTCTAGTGTAGCATCTAATACTGAGCGCCCTACAGCTGCAAGCCGGTGTATGTGTAGTGTAGTATTTAATAGTGAACGCCCTACAGCTGTGAGCTAGGGCAGCAAGTGAGAGGTTGTTGAAAACTGGAAGCTCTGGTTTCTGCCATTCTGTGACGGGACGCTTGCCGCCCAATATTTACAACAGTCGCAGCATGGCCGGAAGTTCCCCCCCCCCCCCCCCCCCCCCCCCCCCCAGCATGCGTGGTGTGGGTTCATGCTGCACTCGGATGGGGCGCACATTTCTCTCTTTACTGTTTCACTTGTGTTAGTATTAATATGATCATATTGGAATTTGTTTTCTTCTATCTTCAAAACGTAGTCTATAAAAAAAAAAAAAAATCCCCTTGGGATCCTAAAGACATTCATTTCATATCACACTGAACAATATAAGCTCCTAAAAGTTGGTATACTTTTCCTCGTTACATTTTATTATCACGTGGCTGTAGTTGTTATTTTGAACAGATGTAGTCACAACCACAAGGTACTGAAGACTACTACATGTAGTTTGTTATCTTTGATTGTTATTACTTTAACCCTTGCCCTATCACAACAACAGTTTATTCTTCAACTAGAAACAAATCATACCATTGCTTTTTATAAATTGTTCTTCGCTTGCTTTTCTAATATCGCTCGCATATAATCTGCATTAATTCGTCTAATCGTAACTGTGTTCAAATATTTCTAATATCGCCCGCATATAATCTGCATTAATTCGTCTAATCGTAACTGTGTTCAAATGTTTAAATATCGCCCGCATATAATCTGCATTAATTCGTCTAATCGTGACTGTGTTCAAATGTTTCTAATATCGCCCGCATATAATCTGCATTAATTCGTCTAATCGTAACTGTGTTCAAATGTTTCTAATATCGCCCGCATATAATCTGCATTTCAAATGTGTCTAATATCGCCCGCATATTATCTGCATTAATTCGTCTAATCGTGACTGTGTTCAAATGTTTCTAATTTCGCCCGCATATAATCTGCATTAATTCGTCTAATCGTAACTGTGTTCAAATGTTTCTAATTTCGCCCGCATATAATCTGCATTAATTCGTCTAATCGTAACTGTGTTCAAATGTTTCTAATATCGCCCGCATATAATCTGCATTTCAAATGTGTCTAATATCGCCCGCATTAAATCTGCATTAATTCGTCTAATCGTGACTGTGTTCAAATGTTTCTAATTTCGCCCGCATATAATCTGCATTAATTCGTCTAATCGTAACTGTGTTCAAATGTTTCTAATATCGCCCGCATATAATCTGCATTTCAAATGTGTCTAATATCGCCCGCATATAATCTGCATTAATTCGTCTAATCGTGACTGTGTTCAAATGTTTCTAATATCGCCCGCATATAGTCTGCATTAATTCGTCTAATCGTAACTGTGTTCAAATGTTTCTAATATCGCCCGCATATAATCTGCATTAATTCGTCTAATCGTGACTGTGTTCAAATGTTTCTAATATCGCCCGCATATAATCTGCATTAATTCGTCTAATCGTAACTGTGTTCAAATGTTTCTAATATCGCCCGCATATAATCTGCATTAATTCGTCTAATCGTAACTGTGTTCAAATGTTTCTAATATCGCCCGCATATAATCTGCATTAATTCGTCTAATCGTAACTGTGTTCAAATGTGTCTAATATCGCCCGCATATAATCTGCATTTCAAATGTGTCTAATATCGCCCGCATATAATCTGCATTAATTCGTCTAATCGTAACTTGTTCAAATGTTTCTAATATCGCCCGCATATAATCTGTATTAATTCGTCTAATCGTAACTGTGTTCAAATATTTCTAATATCGGTCGTATTTGTTATTGCCTTCTCGAGACATATTTGTATATTTTATTGGCAATCCTTGTAAAAATCGGAATTAACGTAAAGGACCGGGATCGCAATCGTACATTTGTTCATGCTAAATCATTACGACATTATATTATATTGCAAACACTGTTACAAGAACCATGTAGTTAACTTTTCCACTATTTCCGGATTGCGATTTCAATCCCGATACCGACAACTGTGGTTTCCCCTTCAGATTTAGTTGAGGAGCGCCATAACAGCGAAGGGTACCTCTACATAAAAAATAGCAGACAATTCTCATTTTTAAGTAAATATCAAGAATGCTACTAGGAATCGAAAATCTGAGTCAACAGCGCACTGTGTTTTGGTACGCCCTACATATGAATGAAACATTATAACTATTAGCGTAGTTATTTTGATTATTAAATCGTCAATTAGTAATAAAATTAATTAGAAATAAAAACCATACTGATTATAATGTAAGACACAGTTTAGACCATTCAGTTTGTAGGGCTTACAAACCACAGTGTGCTGTTGATTCATATTTCAGATTCTGAAGTCCATTTTTGAGATATAATTTAGAAATACAAATTTTGTGCGGTTTTTGACGCAGAGGTATCCTTTGTTCGTAGCTCTTTCACGATTCCCGGATTGCGATTGCTATCCCGATACCGACAATATTGTTGGCATTTGTAAAAATAAAATGTATAAAACTAGGAAAACGCTCTGTTTGACGCGTTGATAAGCGAGCGGGACCATATCTACGAACTTTCTGTCGAAAAGATCTCAAAGCTAATAAACACAAAAATTAACAACAATTCAAGAATGCGCATTGCAATTTTATTATTTTATTTCTATACCTATTATACTTCCCGACATTGTTGAATGCTTTGCAATGTGCGTTGCTAAGATTTTTCGTTGTAATTTCGTATAGTGTTTTCGACACGGTCCGCCACCGTTACTAACACTTATTGACAGCAATAGAAATGTAGTTTCGGCCTCTTATGCGTATCAGATCATGATAAGATTAGCATTTTCGTGTCCGGACAAAAATGTACTAGAATATAGCCACCTCACATTTTGCCGTTACTGTGTTTCAGAAAAATATTTTCGAGTAGCTTGTGTGTAACTTTGCCAATACTTATCAGATCGCCATAACATGAACATATTCGTGACCGGAAAAACCTTTGTAAACATATGGCTATCTCACATTTTGCCACCATTTTGTTTCAGAAAAATATTTTGTAGGAACTATACTATGGTGTAACGTGGTGTAACTTTGTAACATGTCGAACGATTTTGTCACAAAACTATACACCTTTAATCCACATCGAGGCTTGTGGATGGTCCCAATTTCAACTTGATTGGACTTACCGTGACCGTTATCGATAGACATGTAGGTATACATATAAAAAAAAAAGAACGTAGTGCCATACAGGTCTAATGGCGACGCTAGCTTCGCTCGATTAATAAAACAGTGTAACCAGGGCTGTAGTCGGGCCTGGGCGGGCCTGGGCGCCGCCCAGGCTAGTGTTTTTCAGCCTGGGCTTAGCCCAGCCACACTTTAGTTTTGGCGACCTAGGCGCGCTCAGGCTTATTAATGAAAATCGGCAGATTTGGGGTGTCTCGTCCTTGAATTTGAAGTTCGAAAGTATGTAGTTATTTTGGCAGAAGGGTTGCTGAGCCCGAGGAAAGACATACAGACTTATTCCGCTTGGGCGATTTGCAGCCTGGGCGCTGGGATTAGTCGCCCGACTGCAGTCGGAACCAAATACCAACCCTTATTGTTAACTACATGCCAAAGATTACAGATACATACAGAAATCTTTGCCCACGCCCACTTTTAAATCCCTATAGACATTTTTGCTTCACAATAATTGTGATGTCTCGAGAAACGACTGCGTGGTGGTCCCTAAAACTTTGTTCTTGTTGGAACAACTCAGTTGTTGACTGTTCATGGTCGAGGACACAGGTCAAAATCTGTATCATTTGTGACTTTGTCGTGAGTAAAAGTTGCGAGAACTATAAGTGTGTGCCAGCTTACTGTCTAGTTTTAAATGTGATTAATTATAAGTTTATTGTATGTCGTATCGTATTATTTAAAAATTATGTTTTCTAAACCCAAACGAAAGGGGAAAGAAACTGACAACAGCAAATTAACGTCATATTTTGTGCGGCCTAAGAAAGTGTGTGTGTCTGGTGGTGAACAATGTTATAATGTAATTACCAGCCCTCTGAAGACAAATTTATCGAAGGGTAATTCAAGTGTTGTTACATTGGAAGAAACAACGAGTCCTGTTTACCCTGACGTTTGGACCGGCGAACAATGGGCTGAACGAAGGGAAAAACACAAGTGGCTGGATGCGAAGGGAGGATTCTTGGGACGTGTCAAGAGGTAAAATTAAAATCTGTCAAATTCAGCAATTAATGGGTCCAATACACCGTTACATATAATGGCACCGACAATGTTCAAAAGCTTAAATCTCTCCGATCTAAAATCTCGGCACATCAGGGGCCTCATTCCTGTACATTTGCAAACTTAACCCTGGTGTTAGTCAATAGCCAATCAGGAGTCAGCAATTGAGACGCCGATCGAAGGAAGGCATTGTTGAAAAAACGAGACGACATAAAAACAATAACAAACAAAAACAGTCCAATAACCTCAAAACGTCGACAAAACACTCAATAAAACTACTTATTTACAGATCAAGGTTGTACATAATGCACTATAAATACACAAAATTGTTTGTAAACTGCAATACACACATACAGTAGCGTATCCATGAAGTGGATAAACCCAAATAAAGAATTGAAATGTGACATTTGTGAAACTATACACATGGGCATCGGCAAAATGGCGGCATTTACAAGTATTGTTGAGATAACTCTTCTTAACCCTACTATCAGACAGGGTCATATTTGCCTCCGAATTATGCAGGGAAGCCTGTGTAGGAGTTAACCCCGGGGTCATTTTAACATGGGGTTAGTTAAGAAGAGTTAAAAAAATGTACAGGAATCAGGCCCCAGAAGTCAACAACGCACATTGAAACAGAACGCGTATTGTCTGATGGCAAGAAAGAGCAGCTGGATAATTTAATTTATAAGCAATGCAAGACACAGGAATAAGACACAAAACAAATTTTTAACATAAGCCAAGAATGACGAACCATTCTCTCGCATGAAGGATTTAGTTCAACTTCAAAAAATTAACTGTCTCGATATGGGAACAACTTTGCATTCTAGGTACGGAACTGTGGGCATTATTCTAGCTAGCAGATTAGCAGATAATATTTCAAGGTAACACCATTCCCTCAATGAAATGATTTATTTTAATTAATTTATTATGCTTGCAAATCTAAGCATAATAGATACGTGATTTTGACATAAACTAAATGAAATAGTAACCTACTTGAATACTCCACAAAATATAAATCCATTAGAAATGTTTGGTTATAATTTTGTCTTTAAAAAAAAGTAGTTCCACAGTGACTGTATGTGGGCATTGCTGCCCCCCCCCCCCCCCCCCTTTTCCGCAAACAAGGCGCCCAGGCTGATATTAATTTACGACTACAGCCCTGAGTGTAACATGTTTTTCAATCGTGTCATTAATTCGGCCCAACATTCCCTTGAGAGAACAATCTAATTCTAAACAAATGCAACCATCCCTCAGTGCTATAGGGTGAACTCTCCAAGGTCACCTGCACCGCACGTGTTGCCAACGTGACAGGTGCCGAGGACGAACACACGTGCTACCAACATGACGGAGAGAACAAAACACACATACAGACAAAAGAATTCGGTGCCGTTATAATCCACTATATCGCAGTCAGAATGGCAGGACATAAATATCCTCACGCTCCGGGTCAAGACCCCGCACAAAGGGTGGTGCATCCAAACGCCGATGACAAAAAAACGACTTCAACAATAACATCGCGTCCGAAAACAAGACCGTGAAAAGATTATTTCACGAGACAAGAACGGAAACACATTTTGACTTCCTCAACGCCGGAAGCCCCCCCCCCCTCCCCCCTCCACCACCCGGGGACATCTGGGACCGACCACGTGACAAGTTCCCGAGGAATCTCGTCAATCACTCGAATCTTCTTCTCTTGATCGTAAACCGTCGCTACTTTGTTGCTGGCTCGTCGGTCGAAGAGATACTCGTAAACCCGGCCATGCGACGAATACTAATGCCTAATGCATAGACCGCTGCTCACTTACTGGAGAGAGATACAAATAAAAAAATAGCCTCCTTTTAAAACTAATGTTATGGTTTTTTTTTAATTTGAATCTGTACTATCGCGGTACCACAGATAACACCTACTAAGAAGTAATGTGAATTTAGAACTTCAGGTGGCTCATAGATGGAATGGAAATAATAACAACATTTGGTCCGAGAAAGTCTACTTGCTGACCGACTAATTGTTAAACACCCCCGACGTCACGTGACTAAGTTGTCGAGTACCTCGTCAAATACCCCCGACGTCACGTGACTAAGTTGTCGAGTACGTCGTCAAACACCCCCGACGTCACGTGACTAAGTTACGAGTACGTCGTTAAACACCCCCGACATCACGTGACTTAGTTGTCGAGTACGTCGTTAAACACCCCCGACATCACGTGACTAAGTTGTCGAGTACGTCGTCAAACACCCCCGACGTCACGTTACTAAGTTACGAGTACGTCGTTAAACACCCCCGACGTCACGTGACTAAGTTGTCGAGTACGTCGTCAAACACCCCCGATGTCACGTGACTAAGTTGTCGAGTACGTCGTCAAACACCCCCGACGTCACGTTACTAAGTTACGAGTACGTCGTTAAACACCCCCGACGTCACGTGACTAAGTTGTCGAGTACGTCGTTAAACACCCTCGACGTCACGTGACTAAGTTGTCGAGTACGTCGTTAAACACCCCCGACGTCACGTGACTAAGTTGTCGAGTACGTCGTCAAACACCCCCGATGTCACGTGACTTAGTTGTCGAGTACGTCGTCAAACACCCCTGACGTCACGTGACTTAGTTGTCGAGTACGTCGTCAAACACCCCGACGTCACGTGACTAGCTGTCGAGTACGTCGTCAAACACCCCGACGTCACGTGACTTAGTTGTCGAGTACGTCGTCAAACACCCCGACGTCACGTGACTTAGTTGTCGAGTACGTCGTCAAACACCCCGACGTCACGTGACTAAGTTGTCGAGTACGTCGTCAAATACCCCCGACGTCACGTGACTAAGTTGTCGAGTACGTCGTCAAACACCCCCGACGTCACGTAACTTAGGTGTCATGTACGTCGTCAAACACCCCCGACTTCATATTACTTTCTTTTCATGAGAGTTTCCCCCACGTGTACGCCCCGTGTACGTACGCCAACACGTGTACGCCCATGGGTGCGTGCGGTACACCCTGTTGAAAGTGTGGTGTGAACAGAAACTTGCCGTGCCTGCCCTGACTGGTTCACCTGACTTGCCGGTCCGGAAAAAACGTGTTGCCGTGTTGCTATGAAAGCGCCTTTACACGACAGTAGAATAATAAGTATAAACAACTTATATAATAATATATATTCGACAATTAACGATCAAGATAATAGAATCTCATGTGGCAATGGTCAACGAGTTTTCATCGGAACTCACTAAATTGACTCAGAAGGAGGTTGAACAACGTGGAATATTTCGAGCTCGCGCGAGCTGGCTGGACCGTGTGTCGGGCTGCCGGCGAGTTCCATGCTATCAAGTGCAAGACTACTCGTAGCGAGGAGCTCGCGCGAGCTGGCTGGACCGTGTGTCGGGCTGCCGGCGAGTTCCATGCTATCAAGTGCAAGTCTACTCGTAGCGAGGAGCTCGCGCGAGCTGGCTGGACCGTGTGACGGGCTGCCGGCGAGTTCCATGCTATCAAGTGCAAGTCTACTCGTAGCGAGGAGCTCGCGCGAGCTGGCTGGACCGCGTGTCGGGCTGCCGGCGAGTTCCATGCTATCAAGTGCAAGTCTACTCGTAGCGAGGAGCTCGCGCGAGCTGGCTGGACCGTGTGACGGGCTGCCGGCGAGTTCCATGCTATCAAGTGCAAGTCTACTCGTAGCGAGGAGCTCGCGCGAGCTGGCTGGACCGTGTGTCGGGCTGCCGGCGAGTTCCATGCTATCAAGTGCAAGTCTACTCGTAGCGAGGAGCTCGCGCGAGTTACTTAATAGTCTGATACGGTCTTCAGTAACACATTAAAATACAAAACATTGTGTGAATTAAAATTAAATATGAAATGCGTATATCCTTGTAGCTCCACATAACCACTGTGTAACCAATACTCAATACATTTCGGGCCACTTAATATTTAAAGTATAATATTAATAATAAAACATAAATGAAAATATAAAATTCTCTAAAAAAAATATACATGGAAATAGAAATAAATAAATTATGGTATTAAAAATATAAAATACCAAAAATAATTTTTTTTTTTGCAAGTTGTAAAACTAAAGTATAAAAAAACTTTTCGTGTTAAATCTCCACTGGTGGAACCAGCTTTAATTAGTATTCACCTTGTGCACCAACCCCTCCACCCCCAGACCACCGACCGTCCAAAGCTTCGCTTGTAACTCGACACTTTCCTGTGTTCCTGATCATTAACTTCATCATTACGTTTGTGTCGGTGCTGAGCGCCTCACTTCCTTCCATCCGCCAGGCAGGGTTTCGAACGCGCCCACTCTGCCGCCTGTATGGGTGCATGGGTGCGTGCGGTACACCCTGTTGAATGTGTGGTGTGGTGTGTATAGGCTGCACACGCTAACTATCTATACTGACACTATGTGCCTCCTACATGCCCGCTGTAGATCCATGATTATATTGTACCACTCTCTTGCTATATGGTGTTCGTGTTACCATGTCTTTCCACCAGTTGTCGCCTTCCTGCTCTGTCCTCCCACAGTGTTCGTGTTACCATGTCTTCCCGCTAGTTGACGCCTTCTTGCTCTGTCCTCCCACAGTGTTCGTGTTGCCATGTCCTCCCACAGTGTTCGTGTTGCCATGTCCTCCCACAGTACTCGTGTTACCATGTCCTCCCACAGTGTTCGTGTTGCCATGTCCTCCCACAGTGTTCGTGTTACCATGTCCTCCCACAGTGTTCGTGTTGCCATGTCCTCCCACAGTGTTCGTGTTACCATGTCCTCCCACAGTGTTCGTGTTGCCATGTCCTCCCACAGTGTTCGTGTTGCCATGTCCTCCCACAGTGTTCGTGTTACCATGTCCTCCCACAGTGTTCGTGTTGCCATGTCCTCCCACAGTGTTCGTGTTACCATGTCCTCCCACAGTATTCGTGTTGCCATGTCCTCCCACAGTGTTCGTGTTACCATGTCTTCCCGCTAGTTGACGCCTTCTTGCTCTGTCCTCCCACAGTGTTCGTGTTACCATGTCCTCCCGCTAGTTGACGCCTTCCTGCTCTGTCCTCCCACAGTGTTCGTGTTACCATGTCTTCCTGCAAGTTGACGCCTTCTTGCTCTGTCCTCCCACAGTGTTCGTGTTACCATGTCTTCCCGCTAGTTGACGCCTTCTTGCTCTGTCCTCCCACAGTGTTCGTGTTACCATGTCTTCCTGCAAGTTGACGTCTTCTTGCTCTGTCCTCCCACAGTGTTCGTGTTACCATGTCTTCCCGCTAGTTGACGCCTTCCTGCTCTGTCCTCCCACAGTGTTCGTGTTACCATGTCTTCCCGCTAGTTGACACCTTCTTGCTCTGTCCTCCCACAGTGTTCGTGTTACCATGTCCTCCCACAGTGTTCGTGTTACCATGTCTTCCCGCTGGCGTCTCTCGCCTAAATCATATTACAGTTGGTATTCCTACTTTTCTCTTGGTCTACCAGGTCTTGGCTTTCAAAATCTGCATTTGGTATTCTTTCTTTGCCCATTTATTTCACCTGTCCATCCATACTATCTCAGCTTTATTTTGAACAAAGGCTTTCCAATGGCAAATTACTTCTTAATACTTCATTTTTAATTTTGACAAGCATTAAAGTCACCCAATCCTCCTCAGACCTGGCGTCGTCTATAGGAGACACAAATCGCTTGCACATTCTGTATTTTTTGGCGGAGCCACCGAGGTCAACTATCAGTTCCACGAAGTTGTACGCATTGGTACTAGGGGTGTGTTCCAACTTGATTTTTCGCCTGCTAACCACTAATCACTAACCACTACCTGCTACACACTAAATGCTAACAGCTTTGGGCACGCCACCTGGTATGCTAATACAAAGTTTATTGTTATGAATCATCTAATGTAAATAAATACGATAATAATACTTCCACTCACTGGTTGGGTATTTTCCTAACCTAAAAGTATCAGCTGTGATGGCTGGTATAAACCATTTTGTTTTAGTGGGTTAGTCGGTGTCGTAGTGTACACTTTCGGCCACTACCCACTAACCACTAACCACTAGCCAAAACAGGAGCATTGGTCGTCTGCTTGTGATGTCACTTCCTTTCGATTAGTATAACTAAGCTTAGTCCACTACGAAAAACGTCAAGTTGGAACACACCCTAGATAACAGCACACTAAAAACCCGTCTGGAATTTGTTTTGAAGCGTTTTCGAGTTCATGGCTATGTTTTAAAGTGGATGAAAGGGCAAAAATGAAAATTCGCAATTGCCAAAACGGTAAGATTTGATTATTACACAGATAATTAATGTTTATAAATAATAAAAAATCAGAATGATGACATAAAATAATGATTGATGTAAGAAAATTAAAGCTAGAGATGGATGTACTGTTGTTATTGGAGACATTAGGACTCACCCTGTCATTTTACCTTTGATATTACTATTGAGTTAGTATGGTCTCAAATGTAAAATAATGGGTATTGGACTTAATAATTTCACTAACTTTAGTCGTTGTAATCATCGATGTCATCATTGTAATCATCAGTGTAATCGTCACTGTAATCATCATTGATATAGGTACTAATAATAAATTATTAAAATGTAATGTGATCTTTCTAAATTGACCCAGACAATGTATTGCATCGTCAATGTAATCATGATTATAATCATCGATGTAATTATTGTAATCATCAGTGTAATCATCAGTGTAATCATCAATGCTGTAACTAATAATCAATTGTTAAAATGTAATGTGATCTTTTTAAATTGACCCAGACAATTTATTTAATCGTCAATGTAATCATGATTATAATCATCGATGTAATTATTGTAATCATCAGTGTAATCATCAGTGTAATCATCAATGCTGTAACTAATAATCAATTATAAAGTGTAATGTGATCTTTCTAAATTGACCCAGACAATTTATTTAATCTTCAATGTAATAATCATTGTAATCATCGGTGTTATCATTGTAATCATCAGTGTAATCATCATTGATGTAACTAACAATCATTGATTAAAATGTAATGTGATCTTTCTAAATTGACCCAGACAATTTATTTAATCGTCAATGTATAATCATCATTGTAATCATCAATGTAATCATCAAGTAATCATCAATGTAATCATCAAGTAATCATCAATGTAATCATCAAGTAATCATCGATGTAATCATCAATGCAATATTCGTCACTGATGTAATAATCAACGATTAAAATCAAATGTGATCTTTCTAAAATTGACCCAGACCACTTATTTATTTCAAGAGTATGTTATAAATGTTGTCTCTAAATCCCAATGTCTCCTATTGGGGACATAGCATAAAAATTTAAATTAAAAAAAAAAGATTTTTTTTTAATTTTTATCAAAAAGCGTATATGCTACGAACATGAAATATCTGAAAAAAATTACAGCTGGGCCTGAGGAGGAGACACCCAATATAGTTGTTACAAATGTAATATCGGCAGCAAATAAAACAAATGCGGGTTTTGAACCCCCGCCCCTCGCCTGTTGTAGGTGTGGCCTCGGCTAGCCCGGCTGCTAATTAGCGGCGCCCGACTCCCGTGACCTTCAACCTAATGAGGGCGAAGCGGCCGACCTACTCAAACAACACCGGGCACGAACAAACAAGGGGGGTGAGGTGTTTTACGGCTTACGCGGCCTTCATATCTGCTCAAAATACCCGACAGCTACGTCACACGACAGCTTCGTCACATGACAGCTACGCCACATGACAGCTACGTCACATGACAGCTACGTCACACGACAGCTACGTCACATGACAGCTACGTCACATGACAGCTACGTCACATGACAGCTACGTCACACGACAGCTACGTCACATGACAGCTACGTCACATGACAGCTACGTCACATGACAGCTACGTCACACGACAGCTACGTCACATGACAGCTACGTCACATGACAGCTACGTCACATGACAGCTACGTCACATGACAGCTACGTCACACGACAGCTACGTCACATGACAGCTACGTCACACGACAGCTACGTCACATGACAGCTACGTCACATGACAGCTACGTCACATGACAGCTACGTCACACGACAGCTACGTCACATGACAGCTACGTCACATGACAGCTACGTCACACGACAGCTACGTCACATGACAGCTACGTCACACGACAGCTACGTCACACGACAGCTACGTCACACGACAGCTACGTCACATGGCAGCTACGTCACACGACAGCTACGTCACACGACAGCTACGTCACACGACAGCTACGTCACACGACAGCTACGTCACACGACAGCTACGTCACATGACAGCTACGTCACATGACAGCTACGTCACACGACAGCTACGTCACATGACAGCTACGTCACATGACAGCTACGTCACACGACAGCTACGTCACACGACAGCTACGTCACACGACAGCTACGTCACACGACAGCTACGTCACATGACAGCTACGTCACACGACAGCTACGTCACACGACAGCTACGTCACACGACAGCTACGTCACATGACAGCTACGTCACATGACAGCTACGTCACATGACAGCTACGTCACACGACAGCTACGTCACACGACAGCTACGTCACATGACAGCTACGTCACATGACAGCTACGTCACACGCTACGTCACACGACAGCTACGTCACACGACAGCTACGTCACATGACAGCTACGTCACACGACAGCTACGTCACATGACAGCTACGTAACATGGCGTCGGCCGATCAGATCCATTGCACATCGCCGGGGACGTCATAAGGGAATCGAAAACATGGGAGGGAGGGAAGGTTTAGAAAGAAATACCAATCATACACTATCCGTTTATAAAATAAAATAAAATAAAATATTAATTGGATCATGGTTCTGTCATTATTGATATGGTTACAAAAATGAAATATACTGTATTGCCAATAAAAATCAAACGTGTGTTGCTTCATATCGGGGGAATTTTAAATTTGTTACCGGAAGAGTGAAATTGCAAACAACAAAAAATCAGAAAAGTCCGTGGTATAAAGAAGGTAAGATACATTTGTATACCTCGCGCCCTTAATTTATACATTAGGAACGGAAGATGCGAAGGGATCGAGAGTTAAGTACTAATGCCTCGTATGTGTCCCCATGGGCACAACATGATACATAATACAACCCGGACAGGTACAAAGTGTTGCATGGCTGAAATACAACCCGGACAGGTCCAAAGTGTTGCATGGCTGAAACACAACCCGGACAGGTCCAAAGTGTTGCATGGCTGAAATACAACCCAGACAAGTCCAAAGTGTTGCATGGCTGAAATACAACCCGGACAGGTCCAAAGAGTTGCATGGCTGAAATACAACCCGGACAGGTCCAAAGTGTTGCATGGCTGAAATACAACCCGGACAGGTCCAAAGTGTTGCATGGCTGAAATACAACCCAGACAAGTCCAAAGTGTTGCATGGCTGAAATACAACCCGGACAGGTCCAAAGTGTTGCATGGCTGAAACACAACCCGGACAGGTCCAAAGAGTTGCATGGCTGAAATACAACCCGGACAGGTCCAAAGTGTTGCATGGCTGAAATACAACCCAGACAAGTCCAAAGTGTTGCATGGCTGAAATACAACCCGGACAGGTCCAAAGTGTTGCATGGCTGAAACACAACCCGGACAGGTCCAAAGAGTTGCATGGCTGAAATACAACCCGGACAGGTCCAAAAAGTTGCAAGGCGGGTAGTTGTCAGTCTGGCAAGGCAAGGCAAGGCAAGGCAAGGCAAGGCAAGGCAAGGCAAGGCAAGGCAAGGCAAGGCAAGGCAAGGCAAGGCAAGGCAAGGCAAGGCAAGTGACATTTGATATCTGGGCCGCCAGTGTCTTCCCTTGTGCGTTGAGCGGCCGGGGCAGGGTTGACATTTCCTGTTGCATCGAGGCTAAGCGAGAAGATACACGCATTCATTATCATACACTTCATCCGCATATTATTACGTGAACCCATGATTTTATTATGAGTCATGCTACTCGAGACGATGAGAGGATATGGATGAAGGTGAAGAACAATTACAAGAAACTCGTGCGGTCTTACGTTTAGGACCTCAGCTCCAACACCGTGAGGACTGCTGATGTCACGTGAACACCCTTGTAAGTATTCTCATGCTTACGGAGAAGCCGAGTCAAATCTACTTCTCTAGTTCCTGATATTGACTTGGCAGTTTCATTAGGTATAAGTTATGACTCTCGGTTGGTTACCTGGATGCGCGGGCACGGCTAATGAGGCTTGTTCACACTACTAAACGGAAGACCGCATCTACGGGTGTGTGAAAAACGCCAGGAATCTGTTGATTCTGGTTGCAACAACGTGCGTGAAATGATCTCAAGGCGGTATGAGGGCAGTTATGTTGGGGCTAGAATATAATGTGTGACTCACGTGTTCTGCACGGGGAATACTCGGAGAAGTCTGAGAAGGAGTTCTTGGCGACGTAGCAGGTCCCCACTGGCTCCCTCTGGTCCACCCGGGGCGCGAACCAGACGTACCGGGGCGCGCACGCCTGCAACCATAAACCACGTGGACCTTCAATACAACATACTGGTCTACCCGGGGCGCGAACCAGACGTACCGGGGCGCGCACGCCTGCAACCATAAACCACGTGGACCTTCAATACAACATACTGGTCTACCCGGGGCGCGAACCAGACGTACCGGGGCGCGCACGCCTGCAACCATAAACCACGTGGACCTTCAATACAATATACTGGTCTACCCGGGGCGCGAACCAGACGTACCGGGGCGCGCACGCCTGCAACCATAAACCACGTGGACCTTCAATACAATATACTGGTCTACCCGGGGCGCGAACCAGACGTACCGGGGCGCGCACGCCTGCAACCATAAACCACGTGGACCTTCAATACAATATACTGGTCTACCCGGGGCGCGAACCAGACGTACCGGGGCGCGCACGCCTGCAACCATAAACCACGTGGACCTTCAATACAACATACTGGTCTACCCGGGGCGCGAACCAGACGTACCGGGGCGCGCACGCCTGCAACCATAAACCACGTGGACCTTCAATACAATATACTGGTCTACCCGGGGCGCGAACCAGACGTACCGGGGCGCGCACGCCTGCAACCATAAACCACGTGGACCTTCAATACAATATACTGGTCTACCCTGGGCGCGAAACAGACGTACCGGGGCGCGCACGCCTGCAACCATAAACCACGTGGACCTTCAATACAACATACTGGTCTACCCTGGGCGGCGCGAACCAGACGTACCGGGGCGCGCACGCCTGCAACCATAAACCACGTGGACCTTCAATACAACATACTGGTCTACCCGGGGCGCGAACCAGACGTACCGGGGCGCGCACGCCTGCAACCATAAACCACGTGGACCTTCAATACAACATACTGGTCTACCCGGGGCGCGAACCAGACGTACCGGGGCGCGCACGCCTGCAACCATAAACCACGTGGACCTTCAATACAACATACTGGTCTACCCGGGGCGCGAACCAGACGTACCGGGGCGCGCACGCCTGCAACCATAAACCACGTGGACCTTCAATACAATATACTGGTCTACCCTGGGCGCGAACCAGACGTACCGGGGCGCGCACGCCTTCAACCATAAACCACGTGGACCTTGAATACAACATACTGGTCTACCCGGGGCGCGAACCAGACGTACCGGGGCGCGCACGCCTGCAACCATAAACCACGTGGACCTTCAATACAACATACTGATCCACCCGGGGCGCGAACCAGACGTACCGGGGCGCGCACGCCTGCAACCATAAACCACGTGGACCTTCAATACAACATACTGGTCTACCCGGGGCGCGAACCAGACGTACCGGGGCGCGCACGCCTGCAACCATAAACCACGTGGACCTCCAATACAACATACTGGTCTACCCGGGGCGCGAACCAGACGTACCGGGGCGCGCACGCCTGCAACCATAAACCACGTGGACCTTCAATACAACATACTGGTCTACCCGGGGCGCGACCTAGACGTACCGGGGCGCGCACGCCTGCAACCATAAACCACGTAGACCTTCAATACAACATACTGGTCTACCCGGGGCGCGAACCAGACGTACCGGGGCGCGCACGCCTGCAACCATAAACCACGTGGACCTTCAATACAACATACTGGTCTACCCGGGGCGCGAACCAGACGTACCGGGGCGCGCACGCCTGCAACCATAAACCACGTGGACCTTCAATACAACATACTGGTCTACCCGGGGCGCGAACCAGACGTACCGGGGCGCGCACGCCTGCAACCATAAACCACGTGGACCTTCAATACAACATACTGGTCTACCCGGGGCGCGAACCAGACGTACCGGGGCGCGCACGCCTGCAACCATAAACCACGTGGACCTTCAATACAACATACTGGTCTACCCGGGGCGCGAACCAGACGTACCGGGGCGCGCACGCCTGCAACCATAAACCACGTGGACCTTCAATACAACATACTGGTCTACCCGGGGCGCGAACCAGACGTACCGGGGCGCGCACGCCTGCAACCATAAACCACGTGGACATTCTATACAACATACTATCACATAGTATTGAGATAAATAAAGATATTAAAAAGAAATGAAGAAAGAAAAAAACATATTAAAGAGAGAAATTAAATGGTAATACAAAAAATAAGTTTATCAGCTAAAGAGCAAAAAAGTAGTAAATAACATAGTGATTTAAAAAATAAAATCACCCAAAATTATTATTATTATTATTATTATTACTATTATTATTATTATTATTATTATTATTATTATTATTATTATTATTATTATTATTATTATTATTATTATTATTATTATTATTATTTATTTTAATGTTATGTACCTAGTACTAAATGTAATGGATGTATGCCTGAAACTGGTTGTAAACCAATGCTTGGTTTACACAGATCTAAGATTCAAGCCAAAGATTTAGGATTTAAGGAAACCATAGAAACGTTTGCTCTTATATCTCAAATTCTTAGCTCAGCCAATGAGAAGCGACGTTTTATAAATCCAGCCAATAGGAGCGATCCTTCTAAGTAAAACTGTTAGGAAAATTAAATCTAAGACTTAAATCGTAGGAAAGGGGAAACTACAGTGACGCTGACTTTCATAGATTGGCAGCATCGTCATTGAAAAACTCTATTAATCTAATATAAAATATACGATAAAAAATGAATTTATTAATTAGTTAATTAACTGATGCATACATTAATAGTTCAGTGTAAATTTTTCAAATCATACTAAATAAAACTGATAAGTAGTAAATAAGTGTCGGCATATTTGAAGTGTGATAGTTGCAGCAACACTAAGTCAATAGTGCCACACTGCTAGATAATAGAACAAGCCAGGAAGTAGGTGTATTTTGTGACAATTATAATTACGGCTGTGTAAAGGCGCGTCTCCACTGCGTCGGCTTGGCCGATCGGCCTGGCCGCGTGGCAAAAGCCGCGCGGCTAAAGCCGAATGGCTTAACCGTCTCCACTGCGTTCGGCAGTACTAGAGAAAAATGTACGACGACGATGGCGTACTGATAGCCTCAGCAGCATTTATTATTATCAGAGCTAATAAGAAACGCCTTACACCACGTTCTTGGGTCAGACCGAGTCTCCGCAGTAGGGACAGATACAGTGGAAGTGATCTGATAAATGACAATTTCGGACGATGTTGGTTTGTTGAACCTCAAGTATAGATGTAATGGGGGTTTTAGAAACTTTTTTAGAATGTAAAGTTGCGATTTTCAACATTTATTGGATTCGATTGGACCCAAAATCGGGAAACAGGACACACCCTCCGCAAAGGAAACGGCAATCTCCATAAACGCGTTATGTCTTTTATTTCGTAACTTGTATTTCTTGTCAGTACAATCCCACAGGACAGGACGAGCACGACACATTTCTACCAAGCGAAGCACTTGTTTTTGGGTCCACTCCATGAGGAGACACAAATGAAACTGTACGTGCTACTATAGGAGAATGAACCAAAATAGAAATATTTACACCATCCATTGAGCGCATCTCAAAATTCTGCGAAAAACTTGTGTAAAGGGTGATTAACGGGACTTACAGATTTCGACCTGGACTGTAGGTGTGCATGTATCATCCCTATGTCACCCAGTCAGCTTCACTGAGCCAGTCAATGACCCTACATGCACTGGGGGTGGCAGTTGGACCCACAAATGGCAATGTTGGGTTTTTATTTTAAGTTGCGCGCGTTCAAATCAACCCCTTCCACCATACCACCCAGATTGGTTCCTTGAGCTCGACGAGGCATTCGGCACGATTTCCTTTGATATTTACCGACATTAGTCGGGAAACGATTCGGCCTACCGATCGGCTTTTTAGGCCGCGCGGCCTGGCCGACGCAGTGGAGACGCGCCTTAAGGTAGACACTTTTTAACAGGAAAACGTTCCTTTTACGCGAACTTTTAAAGAAACGCGTCCTTTTTTTTTTTAGAGGAACTTTTAAGACAAAAGTTCATATTTTAGGGAAACTTCTTAACAATAATATTGAAAAGTAAATAATCATCATTTTATGAGGCAACAACCACAATTCGGCCATTTCAGCTTCATTTGAAAATTAGTTACCAATTTCGAATGTGAAAGTTTTTAATTCCTTCCGTTTCCTCGAAAAGTTTATAAAAATTGCCTGTAGGCCTATCCTATTATTTTTCCGCAAATGGAACTTTTAACGGAATTTGTAATATTCCAGAAACGTAAAAGTTCCTTCTATTTTTAAGGAACTCAAACTTTTAAAAGTTCCAAAACAGAGTAACTTAACTATGGAAAGTTTTTTTTTTTTTAGTAAGTTACCCAACAGTGGCATGACTGATAATGGGCACTAGACTGCAGAAAGTTAGGTAAGTCTAAAAACGATAAATAATAATCAAAATGCATCGCAGTAACAGTCTAATTTAGTAGTTCATCATTATTAGCCACGTGATTTTGCTATTTCAGACACTTCCCGAAGACGCCTAGAACGATTCTGAGCAATGTCGTGCCTGTCTCGATGATTTACTACAGTAGAGTTCATAAGATCGTTCTATGCTCATATTTCATGGCGTGCTTATAGGTTGTAGGTTATCGGGCAACAGTGGTTTATGTCTGGCTAACATGCATCCGTGAGGGGCTCAATAAACCATGCAATGGTGTATCTGGATGATACCATCATCAGTAACATCCGTGAGGGGCTCAATAAACCATGCAATGGTGTATCTGGATGATACCATCATCAGTAACATCCGTGAGGGGCTCAATAAACCATGCAATGGTGTATCTCGATGATACCATCATCAGTAACATCCGTGAGGGGCTCAATAAACCATGCAATGGTGTATCTGGATGATACCATCATCAGTAACATCCGTGAGGGGCTCAATAAACCATGCAATGGTGTATCTCGATGATACCATCATCAGTAACATCCGTGAGGGGCTCAATAAACCATGCAATGGTGTATCTGGATGATACCATCATAAGTAACAAACGTAAGGGGGCTCAATAAACCATGTAATGGTGTATCTGGATGATACCATCATCAGTAACATCCGTGAGGGGCTCAATAAACCATGTAATGGTGTATCTGGATGATACCATCATAAGTAACAAACGTAAGGGGGCTCAATAAACCATGTAATGGTGTATCTGGATGATACCATCATCAGTAACATCCGTGAGGGGCTCAATAAACCATGCAATGGTGTATCTGGATGATACCATCATCAGTAACATCCGTGAGGGGCTCAATAAACCATGCAATGGTGTATCTGGATGATACCATCATCAGTTACGTCCGTGAGGGGCTCAATAAACCATGCAATGGTGTATCTGGATGATACCATCATCAGTTACATCCGTGAGGGGCTCAATAAACCATGCAATGGTGTATCTGGATGATACCATCATAAGTTACATCCGTGAGGGGCTCAATAAACCATGCAATGGTGTATCTGGATGATACCATCATCAGTTACATCCGTGAGGGGCTCAATAAACCATGCAATGGTGTATCTGGATGATACCATCATAAGTTACATCAGTGAGGGGCTCAATAAACCATGCAATGGTGTATCTGGATGATACCATCATCAGTAACATCCGTGAGGGGCTCAATAAACCATGCAATGGTGTATCTGGATAATACCATCATCAGTAACATCCGTGAGGGGCTCAATAAACCATGTAATGGTGTATCTGGATAATACCATCATCAGTAACATCCGTGAGGGGCTCAATAAACCGTGTAATGGTGTATCTGGATGATACCATCATCAGTAACATCCGTGAGGGGCTCAATAAACCATGCAATGGTGTATCTGGATGATACCATCATCAGTAACATCCGTGAGGGGCTCAATAAACCATGCAATGGTGTATCTGGATGATACCATCATCAGTAACATCAGTGAGGGGCTCAATAAACCATGCAATGGTGTATCTGGATGATACCATCATAAGTTACATCAGTGAGGGGCTCAATAAACCATGCAATGGTGTATCTGGATGATACCATTATCAGTAACATCCGTGAGGGGCTCAATAAACCATGCAATGGTGTATCTGGATGATACCATCATCAGTAACATCCGTGAGGGGCTCAATAAACCATGCAATGGTGTATCTGGATGATACCATCATCAGTAACATCCGTGAGGGGCTCAATAAACCATGTAATGGTGTATCTGGATGATACCATCATCAGTAACATCCGTGAGGGGCTCAATAAACCATGTAATGGTGTATCTGGATGATACCATCATCAGTAACATCCGTGAGGGGCTCAATAAACCATGCAATGGTGTATCTGGATGATACCATCATCAGTAACATCCGTGAGAGGCTCAATAAACCATGCAATGGTGTATCTGGATGATACCATCATCAGTAACATCAGTGAGGGGCTCAATAAACCATGCAATGGTGTATCTGGATGATACCATCATAAGTTACATCAGTGAGGGGCTCAATAAACCATGCAATGGTGTATCTGGATGATACCATCATCAGTAACATCCGTGAGGGGCTCAATAAACCATGCAATGGTGTATCTGGATGATACCATCATCAGTAACATCCGTGAGGGGCTCAATAAACCATGCAATGGTGTATCTGGATGATACCATCATCAGTAACATACGTGAAGGGGCTCAATAAACCAAGCAATGGTGTATCTGGATGATACCATCATCAGTTACATCCGTGAGGGAGCTCAATAAACCATGCAATGGTGTATCTGGATGATACCATCATAAGTTACATCAGTGAGGGGCTCAATAAACCATGCAATGGTGTATCTGGATGATACCATCATAAGTTACATCAGTGAGGGGCTCAATAAACCATGCAATGGTGTATCTGGATGATACCATCATCAGTAACATCCGTGAGGGGCTCAATAAACCATGCAATGGTGTATCTGGATGATACCATCATAAGTTACATCAGTGAGGGGCTCAATAAACCATGCAATGGTGTATCTGGATGATACCATCATAAGTTACATCAGTGAGGGGCTCAATAAACCATGTTATGGTGTATCTGGATGATACCATCATCAGTAACATACGTGAGGGGGCTCAATAAACCATGCAATGGTGTATCTGGATGATACCATCATCAGTAACATACGTGAGGGGGCTCAATAAACCATGCAATGGTGTATCTGGATGATACCATCATCAGTAACATCCGTGAGGGGCTCAATAAACCATGTTATGGTGTATCTGGATGATACCATCATCAGTAACATACGTGAAGGGGCTCAATAAACCATGCAATGGTGTATCTGGATGATACCATCATCAGTAACATCCGTGAGGGGGCTCAATAAACCATGTAATGGTGTATCTGGATGATACCATCATCAGTAACATACGTGAGTGGCTCAGTAAAACATGTAATGGTGTATCTGGATGATACCATCATAAGTAACAAACGTTCGGAATAAGCCAAAGAGAGTTTTTTTTTAGAAAAATGCGACCGATTATAGTTGTTTATAGCTTTCATGAAAAAATTGCGATAGTCACACGATTTTATTTCGTTCACAAAATAGCGATCGATCTGACGATCGTTTAAAAATCATCATTTTTAATTCGGCACCAAATCTGCTGTAAAGCGACCT
>OX246744.1:22728310-22940810 GCA_945910005.1 Isoperla grammatica | reverse complement strand
ACTCAGATCCTTATCTATAGTTGTCCCAACATATTGCTCACTTACAATACCTGCCTCAACGTAGCTAGTTACACACGTAACTCAGATCCTTATCTATAGTTGTCCCAACATATTGCTCACTTACTATACCTGCCTCAACGTAGCTAGTTACACACGTAACTCAGGTCCTTATCTATAGTTGTCCCAACATATTGCTCACTTACTATACCTGCCTCAACGTAGCTAGTTACACACGTAACTCAGATCCTTATCTATAGTTGTCCCAACATATTGCTCACTAACTATACCTGCCTCAACGTAGCTAGTTACACACGTAACTCAGATCCTTATCTATAGTTGTCCCAACATATTGCTCACTAACTATACCTGCCTCAACGTAGCTAGTCACACACGTAACTCAGATCCTTATCTATAGTTGTCCCAACATATTGCTCACTAACTATACCTGCCTCAACGTAGCTAGTCACACACGTAACTCAGATCCTTATCTATAGTTGTCCCAACATATTGCTCACTAACTATACCTGCCTCAACGTAGCTAGTCACACACGTAACTCAGATCCTTATCTATAGTTGTCCCAACATATTGCTCACTAACTATACCAGCCTCAACGTAGCTAGTCACACACGTAACTCAGATCCTTATCTATAGTTGTCCCAACATATTGCTCACTTACTATACCTGCCTCAACGTAGCTAGTCACACACGTAACTCAGATCCTTATCTATAGTTGTCCCAACATATTGCTCACTAACTATACCTGCCTCAACGTAGCTAGTCACACACGTAACTCAGATCCTTATCTATAGTTGTCCCAACATATTGCTCACTAACTA
The DNA here is from genome assembly GCA_945910005.1 of Isoperla grammatica. Classification (NCBI taxonomy): domain Eukaryota; kingdom Metazoa; phylum Arthropoda; class Insecta; order Plecoptera; family Perlodidae; genus Isoperla; species Isoperla grammatica. Next base: position 22,939,973 of record OX246744.1, on the reverse strand, counting down.
TACCTGCCTCAACGTAGCTAGTCACACACGTAACTCAGATCCTTATCTATAGTTGTCCCAACATATTGCTCACTAACTATACCTGCCTCAACGTAGCTAGTCACACACGTAACTCAGATCCTTATCTATAGTTGTCCCAACATATTGCTCACTAACTATGTTGCCTCAACGTTGCTAGTCACACACGTAACTCAGATCCTTATCTATAGTTGTCCCAACATATTGCTCACTAACTATACCAGCCTCAACGTAGCTAGTCACACACGTAACTCAGATCCTTATCTATAGTTGTCCCAACATATTGCTCACTAACTATACCTGCCTCAACGTTGCTAGTCACACACGTAACTCAGATCCTTATCTATAGTTGTCCCAACATATTGCTCACTAACTATACCTGCCTCAACGTTGCTAGTCACACACGTAACTCAGATCCTTATCTATAGTTGTCCCAACATATTGCTCACTAACTATACCAGCCTCAACGTTGCTAGTCACACACGTAACTCAGATCCTTATCTATAGTTGTCCCAACATATTGCTCACTAACTATACCTGCCCCAACGTAGCTAGTCACACACGTAACTCAGATCCTTATCTATAGTTGTCCCAACATATTGCTCACTAACTATACCTGCCTCAACGTAGCTAGTCACACACGTAACTCAGATCCTTATCTATAGTTGTCCCAACATATTGCTCACTAACTATACCAGCCTCAACGTAGCTAGTCACACACGTAACTCAGATCCTTATCTATAGTTGTCCCAACATATTGCTCACTAACTATACCTGCCTCAACGTAGCTAGTTACACACGTAACTCAGATCCTTATCTATAGTTGTCCCAACATATTGCTCACTAACTATACCTGCCTCAACGTAGCTAGTTACACACGTTACTCAGATCCTTATCTATAGTTGTCCCAACATATTGCTCACTAACTATACCTGCCTCAACGTAGCTAGTCACACACGTAACTCAGATCCTTATCTATAGTTGTCCCAACATATTGCTCACTAACTATACCAGCCTCAACGTAGCTAGTCACACACGTAACTCAGATCCTTATCTATAGTTGTCCCAACATATTGCTCACTAACTATACCTGCCTCAACGTAGCTAGTTACACACGTAACTCAGATCCTTATCTATAGTTGTCCCAACATATTGCTCACTAACTATACCTGCCTCAACGTAGCTAGTTACACACGTAACTCAGATCCTTATCTATAGTTGTCCCAACATATTGCTCACTAACTATACCTGCCTCAACGTAGCTAGTCACACACGTAACTCAGATCCTTATCTATAGTTGTCCCAACATATTGCTCACTAACTATACCTGCCTCAACGTAGCTAGTCACACACGTAACTCAGATCCATATCTATAGTACCGCTCATTTCATGACGCTGTTCAATACAATAGATATTCCTGGCGTTCTTTCGCACGTTCGTAACGCAGTCTTCCACTTAGCAAGTGCATAGGCCTCATTAGTCACTTCCGCTGTGTTAAGAATTTCCAGGTGCCCACAAGGTAAAAGAATTAGTAGAAAATGAAGTTGGTTGGTACTATTGACTTCGGCTATTATGTAAGCCTGAGACTATTTACGTTGGCACAACTGTACCAAGCAGTTCAGGTTAGAAGGAGCGAGCACAGAGGTTGGCTATAACCCGTCGGTCGAGAAGATTACTGTAATTACCCATGTGTCACACTTCCCTTTTGGGTGGGGCCACAGCTTCATTTGCGTCACTTGATTTTGATTCGTCATTTGTTAGCTAGCAACTAATGAATATGGAAATAATTACGAATGTTAATTGCCGTGAACGTTTTAATGCATGCCTGGTTATTTCACGCAGCAGAATATTCACATTTAAAGCGCCGACGATTTATACAGACGTAATTTATTTTGGCTTGGTGTTTTTTTCCATAGAACTGCATTTTTACGTCTGCCCTGCACATTATGTCCACTTGTAACTCGCGCCAACTTAACTGTCATGAAGATAAACTATACTACTAGAGCAGGAGCCAACCATCATCCGAATTTATCACATAGTCTAATTGCGAGTTCCATTCTATCAAGCAAGTGCAAGTCTACTCGTAGCTCGCGCGAGCTGGCTGGACTGTATGTCAGGCTGCCGGCGAGTTCCATGCTATCAAGTGCAAGACTACTCGTAGCGAGGAGCTCGTGCGAGCCGTGTGACGGTCTGCCGGCGAGTTCCATGCTATCAAGTGCAAGTCTACTCGTAGCGAGGAGCTCGTGCGAGCCGTGTGACGGTCTGCCGGCGAGTTCCATGCTATCAAGTGCAAGTCTACTCGTAGCGAGGAGCTCGCGCGAGCTGGCTCGACCGTGTGACGGGCTGTCGGCGAGTTCCATGCTATCAAGTGCAAGTCTACTCGTAGCGAGCAGCTCGCGCGAGTTACTCGTCTGACATGGTTGTCATGGTAAAGAGAATGTTAACAAAGTGTTGCTCAAATCATGTAGAGATTGTGCTACATATATACGGTCTTCAGGTAGCCATTGGCAACATTTAATCTATTTTGGGCAACCAATTTTTTATAAATATAGGACACACTTGGATTGTTGGACACAGGGAGCAGATATAAAAAAAAAAAAATAGAAATTTCAAAAAAAGTTTGCTAACACCGCCATAATAGCTTTTCAAGCTAAAAAAGTCTCTGTAATTATGACCAGAATACAAAATTGCACGTACTAGGAAAAATCTCTGGTTACCATTTTATAATTGTGTGGACTTCTGGCTGGAGATTCTAACACACTGGCACGGCATTGCTCGCGTTGTGGTATAGGCAGCCCTTTGACCTGAGCTGACCACCAGCATTAGCATGGCGGTACCACGCCTCTCAAAGGACATCATAACTCGAGGGGAATACTAAGAAGTGTCAACACGGCGAATAACTCGGACCGTGTTTGTCTGCTTAGCACATTAGCTACGGCCATAAAACAATTCCCGAGGAATGTTCTAAATGTGCCGGCGTGACGCAATTTGTTAGGGACATTTTGCAAAACAAAGGACTGGGCAGGCGCGCGGTGGGTTTCACTTCAGATAACGTTGTAGTCTCCTGCCCCCTCCCCCTCCTCCCCGGCAAACCCTCCTTCCGCTAAGTAGTACTAAATTGTAAGAATGAACATAGCATACATTAAAAAAAAAAAAATTAAAAATATTTGAAATTTTTGTAACCATTGATGTCACCTACATTATGGGAAGTTTCTAATTGTCGAAGTCTGAATATACACCGACCATTGTTAGGCCCGGTTTCACTACACGTTGTCCCGAGATTTGCTCTGAACAAGCATTGCGACTGGTACAAGATTTAGTTACCATGTATTGTAATGACACTTACGTTGAAACGATGATTACCAATGCGAGATTAACAAAAATTAGCGAATTCGCACCTTAGGGTCAGCCAGCCAGATGCTAAGATTGAAATCATGGCAATCTATGTCTCATTAAGTGTTGTAAGAATTATTTTACCTTGTACATTTAATTATTAAAGTTGTTTTTATTGAGATCCGTAAGGTTTCTAATCCCTTTTCCTGATTTGAGAGTTCGAAAAGTTTCCACTAGGCGGACACCAGCAGTGGTTAGCATCCCTGCTTCCAATGCAGAAGGTCCCGGGTTCTAATCCCTCTTGCGACGGCCTGATTTGAGAGTTCGACAAGTTTCCACTAGGCGGACACCAGCATCCCTGCTTCCAATGCAGAAGGTCCCGGGTTCAAATCCCGCTTCAGGCACAAGTTTTTTAACTTCTAATGTGGATTCAGTTCCATTACTTCTTGGCTTAAGGCTGGTCCACACAGATTTTTTAAGCATAAGATTTAAGGTTTTAAGACATTGTTTTAAAAACAACAATGAAAACAATGTCTTAAAACTAAAACTTTGTGTGAACGCCAGTACGTGTTTCCTATGATCCAACTTTACGACTAGGTACGCGTTAAACCTTAAATCTTATGCTTAAAAAATCTGTGTGGACCAGCCCTTAGGAATAAGTAAACGGTGACTTCGGAGCCGTCCTAGCAACGAAGCACTCAATAAATTCAAAGTTGTTCTGAATCGGCCTTGTTGATTCTGGCATTTGCCCGCAGGTGTTCGCACTGCCCAATTACTGACGTTTCGTATTTGAAATATCGATCTTTGATTGGTTATCGCTCACTCGTCGATTAAGTTCATAGCCTACAGGGTTGGTTTAGTCACTTGTAATTAAAGTCCCCCACTGCAAATCAGTTTAGTTACTGAGTGGGTAGACTCTAAATGTGAATTTATTTATTTATTTATGTAGATCTAATCAAGATCCGCGGGGGCTCGTGGTTTACCGAACCTCCGCCAGGGGATCGACGGACCGTTCTCTTTCGTCGGTGTCTGAAAGTGTCTGAAGTCTACGATAGAGTGCGTTCCAAGGTTGATAAATCCCCTGGCGGTAGCTAGCCGTACTCACAGGTTAACCAATCATCCGCTAGGAGATTGACGGACCTTGGAACTTATTTAGGTTAGATGTCGTGACATATCTTTGCTTCTAAAGAGTTTTGCCTATCCCAAGAAACAAGGGAGGCTCAATCCCTATGGAAACGGGCGGATATTTCCGTCTATTTTTATTTTTAATGTAGGACACCGTTTGAACATCACCAAGTGTGATTTAAGTATAAGTCGAATTCGTTTGCGTCAAGATTACCTAGTTTATTTTTTTAAGTCTGTTATTATTCCACGTAGGCCTACCGTGTGCAAGTGAAATGGCGCCGTCTAGTTTCAACCGCAAGTCTGTGCCGGTTCCATCTCGTATGACACTAGACTTGATTAGCGATACCTTCCAAGTAATGTTGGAGAACATGGGTATGACGGAAGCCTGCATTGTACAGTACATGACAAGCTTGAAAGTAAGCTAGGCTAGGCCTACCTGATAGTTTATTATCCCTAGGTCTAGATTTACAGAGAAGCTGATGATTCGTTATGTTTTGAAAGAAGCCTAAACTAGGCCTAGTGAAGTTCACCCCATTGTAAAACATTATGTAGTTTGCCTAAGCCTAGCCCTCGGCTTATACCAACATGTACAAGGAACGCGAGTATGCATCCATAAAACCGTAGCAGGTTGAAAGGGTAGGCTTGGCGTGGTAAGTAGTGGAGTAGGCCTAGTAGAGCCGCCTGTCATACGAACGCTAGGCTGACATCTTGTTGTCGAATGCATGTGAATTATTTCAATCATCATCTCGATACGTCTTACTTGCCATAAAGTCTTCTTAAATGTAATTGATAAAATCCAAGGCCTATTCACTCACCGTAAACGGTTGTTTCCACATTGTCTTGGGTCAGGCCAACATACTCTTGTTTTATACTTAGGCCTATCTGTGAATAAAAATATCAATGTTGTTGGAGAAAAAAGACCTCCAGAAATAGGCCTACCCTAAAAGCAGCATAAAGACAGTTCATTTATTGAATTTATCTAGGCTCAATCCTACATTGTTTTAAGGTTCTATCACTTCCTTGTGAATAACCGTACGATCAGCCTGGTCTCAAAATAAATCCCCTCCCCCACCCACCCTCCGCAGCCCGGTATAAAGATGTCGCCACCACGCCGCCATTATTTGTCCGGTTGACCATGATTGTGTGTCCTCTCCACTACTCATTTTAATCCCTTTGGATTTGATCACATTTCCGCTTTCCCACAATTGAACATTTCTCCTTCTCGCCCTCCCCACATTGCCAATGAACTCGTTCTCTGGTAGGGCTATGTATCCACTTTCTTTATTTAAGCAACATATTATGCCATGGACTCAAGGTCACCCATAATCAGTAAAATAAGGTTCACTAGAAGGTGCAGTGACGCGAGAAGGAGTACATTGCTGGCCTGTGATTGGCTGCAATCGATAACCACATCCATCTCTTGTTGGCAGGGCTTCCAGGCGACACAGATCGTGCAACTGAGACAGGCTGGCAGTGGACATGGGCCTAGTCACGTTTAGAGGCGGCCGCTACATGTTCACTATCACCTCCATCTCTTGTTGGCAGGGCTTCCAGGCGACACAGATCGTGCAACTGAGACAGGCTGGCAGTGGACATGGGCCTAGTCACGTTTAGAGGCGGCCGCTACATGTTCACTATCACCTCCATCTCTTGTTGGCAGGGCTTCCAGGCGACACAGATCGTGCAACTGAGACAGGCTGGCAGTGGACATGGGCCTAGTCACGTTTAGAGGCGGCCGCTACATGTTCACTATCACCTCCATCTCTTGTTGGCAGGGCTTCCAGGCGACACAGATCGTGCAACTGAGACAGGCTGGCAGTGGACATGGGCCTAGTCACGTTTAGAGGTGGCCGCTACATGTTCACTATCACCTCCATCTCTTGTTGGCAGGGCTTCCAGGCGACACAGATCGTGCAACTGAGACAGGCTGGCAGTGGACATGGGCCTAGTCACGTTTAGAGGTGGCCGCTACATGTTCACTATCACCTCCATCTCTTGTTGGCAGGGCTTCCAGGCGACACAGATCGTGCAACTGAGACAGGCTGGCAGTGGACATGGGCCTAGTCACGTTTAGAGGTGGCCGCTACATGTTCACTATCACCTCCATCTCTTGTTGGCAGGGCTTCCAGGCGACACAGATCGTGCAACTGAGACAGGCTGGCAGTGGACATGGGCCTAGTCACGTTTAGAGGTGGCCGCTACATGTTCACTATCACCTCCATCTCTTGTTGGCAGGGCTTCCAGGCGACACAGATCGTGCAACTGAGACAGGCTGGCAGTGGACATGGGCCTAGTCACGTTTAGAGGTGGCCGCTACATGTTCACTATCACCTCCATCTCTTGTTGGCAGGGCTTCCAGGCGACACAGATCGTGCAACTGAGACAGGCTGGCAGTGGACATGGGCCTAATCACGTTTAGAGGCGGCCGCTACATGTTCACTATCACCTCCATCTCTTGTTGGCAGGGCTTCCAGGCGACACAGATCGTGCAACTGAGACAGGCTGGCAGTGGACATGGGCCAAGTCACGTTTAGAGGCGGCCGCTACATGTTCACTATCACCTCCATCTCTTGTTGGCAGGGCTTCCAGGCGACACAGATCGTGCAACTGAGACAGGCTGGCAGTGGACATGGGCCTAGTCACGTTTAGAGGCGGCCGCTACATGTTCACTATCACCTCCATCTCTTGTTGGCAGGGCTTCCAGGCGACACAGATCGTGCAACTGAGACAGGCTGGCAGTGGACATGGGCCTAGTCACGTTTAGAGGCGGCCGCTACATGTTCACTATCACCTCCATCTCTTGTTGGCAGGGCTTCCAGGCGACACAGATCGTGCAACTGAGACAGGCTGGAAGTGGACATGGGCCTAGTCTCGTTTAGAGGCGGCCGCTACATGTTCACTATCACCTCCATCTCTTGTTGGCAGGGCTTCCAGGCGACACAGATCGTGCAACTGAGACAGGCTGGCAGTGGACATGGGCCTAGTCACGTTTAGAGGCGGCCGCTACATGTTCACTATCACCTCCATCTCTTGTTGGCAGGGCTTCCAGGCGACACAGATCGTGCAACTGAGACAGGCTGGCAGTGGACATGGGCCTAGTCACGTTTAGAGGCGGCCGCTACATGTTCACTATCACCTCCATCTCTTGTTGGCAGGGCTTCCAGGCGACACAGATCGTGCAACTGAGACAGGCTGGCAGTGGACATGGGCCTAGTCACGTTTAGAGGCGGCCGCTACATGTTCACTATCACCTCCATCTCTTGTTGGCAGGGCTTCCAGGCGACACAGATCGTGCAACTGAGACAGGCTGGCAGTGGACATGGGCCTAGTCACGTTTAGAGGCGGCCGCTACATGTTCACTATCACCTCCATCTCTTGTTGGCAGGGCTTCCAGGCGACACAGATCGTGCAACTGAGACAGGCTGGCAGTGGACATGGGCCTAGTCACGTTTAGAGGCGGCCGCTACATGTTCACTATCACCTCCATCTCTTGTTGGCAGGGCTTCCAGGCGACACAGATCGTGCAACTGAGACAGGCTGGCAGTGGACATGGGCCTAGTCACGTTTAGAGGCGGCCGCTACATGTTCACTATCACCTCCATCTCTTGTTGGCAGGGCTTCCAGGCGACACAGATCGTGCAACTGAGACAGGCTGGCAGTGGACATGGGCCTAGTCACGTTTAGAGGCGGCCGCTACATGTTCACTATCACCTCCATCTCTTGTTGGCAGGGCTTCCAGGCGACACAGATCGTGCAACTGAGACAGGCTGACAGTGGACATGGGCCTAGTCACGTTTAGAGGCGGCCGCTACATGTTCACTATCACATCCATCTCTTGTTGGCAGGGCTTCCAGGCGACACAGATCGTGCAACTGAGACAGGCGCTCAAGATGGCAGTGGACATGGGCCTAGTCACGTTTAGAGGCGGCCGCTACATGTTCACTATCACCTCCATCTCTTGTTGGCAGGGCTTCCAGGCGACACAGATCGTGCAACTGAGACAGGCTGGCAGTGGACATGGGCCTAGTCACGTTTAGAGGCGGCCGCTACATGTTCACTATCACCTCCATCTCTTGTTGGCAGGGCTTCCAGGCGACACAGATCGTGCAACTGAGACAGGCTGGCAGTGGACATGGGCCTAGTCACGTTTAGAGGCGGCCGCTACATGTTCACTATCACCTCCATCTCTTGTTGGCAGGGCTTCCAGGCGACACAGATCGTGCAACTGAGACAGGCTGACAGTGGACATGGGCCTAGTCACGTTTAGAGGCGGCCGCTACATGTTCACTATCACATCCATCTCTTGTTGGCAGGGCTTCCAGGCGACACAGATCGTGCAACTGAGACAGGCGCTCAAGATGGCAGTGGACATGGGCCTAGTCACGTTTAGAGGCGGCCGCTACATGTTCACTATCACCTCCATCTCTTGTTGGCAGGGCTTCCAGGCGACACAGATCGTGCAACTGAGACAGGCTGGCAGTGGACATGGGCCTAGTCACGTTTAGAGGCGGCCGCTACATGTTCACTAGCACCTCCATCTCTTGTTGGCAGGGCTTCCAGGCGACACAGATCGTGCAACTGAGACAGGCTGGCAGTGGACATGGGCCTAGTCACGTTTAGAGGCGGCCGCTACATGTTCACTAGGCCTATCACCTCCATCTCTTGTTGGCAGGGCTTCCAGGCGACACAGATCGTGCAACTGAGACAGGCTGGCAGTGGACATGGGCCTAGTCACGTTTAGAGGCGGCCGCTACATGTTCACTAGGCCTATCACCTCCATCTCTTGTTGGCAGGGCTTCCAGGCGACACAGATCGTGCAACTGAGACAGGCTGGCAGTGGACATGGGCCTAGTCACGTTTAGAGGCGGCCGCTACATGTTCACTATCACCTCCATCTCTTGTTGGCAGGGCTTCCAGGCGACACAGATCGTGCAACTGAGACAGGCTGGCAGTGGACATGGGCCTAGTCACGTTTAGAGGCGGCCGCTACATGTTCACTATCACCTCCATCTCTTGTTGGCAGGGCTTCCAGGCGACACAGATCGTGCAACTGAGACAGGCGCTCAAGATGGCAGTGGACATGGGCCTAGTCACGTTTAGAGGCGGCCGCTACATGTTCACTATCACCTCCATCTCTTGTTGGCAGGGCTTCCAGGCGACACAGATCATGCAACTGAGACAGGCGCTCAAGATGGCAGTGGATATGGGCCTAGTCACGTTTAGAGGCGGCCGCTACATGTTACTATCACCTCCATCTCTTGTTGGCAGGGCTTCCAGGCGACACAGATCGTGCAACTGAGACAGGCGCTCAAGATGGCAGTGGACATGGGCCTAGTCACGTTTAGAGGCGGCCGCTACATGTTCACTATTGACAACCTAGAGAATCTGATCGCGCACAAGAACGATTGCAAGAACCCTGGCAAGTGTTGTCGTTTCAGTTCTCTTCGTTTTGTTACTCATATTCCCCATCTTGGCCCGGATCCCAATAGACCCAGGATGACTCGTCCTTGTAAAGAGACGACAAAAGCGCATACATAACGTAGCGTTGGAGTACCTCGTTAATAAAGAAGAAATAATCAATATTAAACCAGAATAGGCTCTACATGTTTTTAAATGTTAACATATTGCTTGTAGAATGTAACTCATCCTCCCCATTTGAAACAGATCATTGTCCATCCATCATAACTTTGGCCTGTGGAACACTCGATGTCGGTTTACCCTTAAAATGTGTTTCTGTTCTTGCGAAGTTAATCAAAACACGTCGTCCTCAGATAATGTAGCATAGGCGCTCTTTTTTTATGAATGTTCTTTGTGACACATTTCGCTTTTCAAACGTTGAGAATTTAGACCAGGGTGACTGTCAGTCATTAGATACATTATACAACGAAATTATTTCCTTCGCGTTATCTCTCCTCCAATCACCCCCCGACGTCGTTTGATCTTGATCGATAACAAATCCGATTGATTGATTAGGCCGTACTTGGTGTTTTGCTACGTACTCGACAGCCAGGTACGACAGGCAGAGCTACACTGACCCTTGCCCAGACGGGTAGAAACACAACGGCTGTCTAACCACAAGCTGGGCCTACCCAAGAGTTGGGCGGTATGTTTGTGGTTATAATAACAACATGATGCTACCATTGTTTGTTCTCACAGTAGTGTGTATATGTAGTACGGGCACGTCCGACCGCAGTCCTGTGTATCAACACTCAATCACAGCATTCAATCTTCTCTGCGCATCTCTCACGTTGTTGAAGTCCCGTCTAGGCCCGGGGTCCACGGTGACTATGACAGTCGTACGAGCCAGATCCCCGTTCCACCTATTAGGTTATTAACTCCTTTAAATACAATGCTTCCTCCTACTTGTCCCGTTCGTCCCAACGTCTTCCCCGCCCCCCCCCCCCTTTATGACCTAGTTCGCCAGCGTCTATGAGATTAGCTGCTTCGGCTCAACAGCAATGGGTAGCTACGGTAAGAACGCGGAAGATATTGATAAAGCGATTTATGTCCGGGATTGTGTTTTGTGTCACCTACAGTCCTTCACAATGAATGTAAAAACTTCTTCTTCTTCTTCTCAAATGCCCACATTTGGCTATAATGCCTTTATGCTGGATCTGGTCAACCAGTAGAGACACGCTTCTGTCTCCACCCTCTTCATGCCGCTCGGCATTGCGTCACGTTCCCCTGCCAGTTTTGGACATACAAACAGGTGGCTCCTAATATTTCAATTGTTACGATATACTTTATAATAAATTATTTCAGAAATAAAAACCGTTACAGGTTACTATTTCTTTGAAAAGGTTAAATTCATTTTTAGCTGTTACAATTTATCCCGTATATATATGAATGACTTTATCGAGATCTTGAAGCGAGTTGGACTCTCCTTTATAATCGAACCTCTGCTGCAGGCAAGTCCGTCGTGTCCGAGTACTTGAGGTCCGCGCCGGCCAAGCGTCGTCTGTCGCAGCGTCCGACGCCGACGTCGAAGCGGTTGCGCACGTGTCGCTCGCACTTCAAGCCGCTGACGTCACCGGTGTCCCGGCCGCGGCGCAAGAGACCGAGGCCACCCAACAAGAAGACACCGCCTTGCGGCCGGGTAGGGCGACGCAAGGCGGTGAGGCTGGACGAGGCTGGCCCGAGCAGTCCGCTCAAGATGCGCAACAGACGCGGCGTCAAGAGGACGACGATGACGCAGGCGTCTTGCAACGACAACGAGCTAGAGTACTTCGTACCTAAGGTGAAGCGAAGGAAGTCGACGGCGTCCGTGACGTCGAAACACTCGTTGGAGAGCGTCGTGACGGCGAAGACGGGGTCGTCGGTGCGGACGGTGTGCTCGTCGACGCGCAGCAAGAAGAGTAGGTCGCCGTCGGAAACGTCTCGCAAGTCTGAGGAAGCGGTCGAGGTGTACCGAAAAAGAAAAGTTGTGCCACGAGACCGGAGATTGCGGACGGCGTCGATGTTGAACGAGTATCTGGAGACGACGTCGTTCAGGAAGAGCCAACGCGGGGATCGAGGCTCGGGAGCGTCGTCGGCCGCCGGCAGCAAGGCGGGGAGCAACCTGTCCAAGACCCCGTCGGCAACCTCTTCGATCACGAACGGAACGGACGACGACAAGAAAGCCGGAAGCGGAAAGAAACCAACGTCAACGCTCGCGTCGTCGCTACGGAAATCGTTTGTGAAGAAGCTCGAGCCTAAACCCTCTGGCTCGTCGGTCGAGAGCGGGAGCAGCAACGGTCGGCGTGGACGTAGCAAGACGTCTGTCAACACGGACGATGAGGCCAAGATGGCGACCGCGACGCCGAGCAAGAGTAGTAACGCGTCGTCGTGGAAGACGGCGGAGTCGGGCGAGAGAGGTCAGACGGACAGCGTAGACCAGACGTCGGGTGTTAAACCGCGGAACTCCGACTCGTCGCTCGGGAGTAAGGGAAGCAACGTGTCCAAACCCTCCTCGAGAACGTCTGTCAACACCAACGAGACAGCAGAGAGCGCCAGGAGTACGCGGACCAAGAAACCGGAGGGAGACAGCGCAACACTGAGGAAACCAACAGGAAGTAAACCACAAGAATCGGAAAACAGCAAGAGTACGACGGCATCGCCAGCGCTTGGCAACACTGCGGGTGACGTCGGCCCATGTGCGGCGGCGTCGACGAGCACCTCGTTCACACGGTCGGTCGTGCTGAGGGGCGCCGCGACGCCCACGGTGACGGAGACGCGCGACGCCGGCCGGGCCAGGAGGAGGGGGGCCACGTCGACGGAGGGGGCGGGGAGGAGGGGGGGTAGACGACACAGGAGCGCCACGAGGTTCGTCGGCAACAACGCGGATAAGGAAGATGAGGAACCGGACACGCGAGCGTTGCATGACTTCTATACGTGACGCTCGCACGCGCGACACTTTCAAACTAATGTATTATGTTTGCGCATAGTATTGGTTTACGGGTCACTAAATTATTGTCCTGTGTAGAAATGTTGTAACAGTTAAATAATAATCCTAAACAACAATAAAATGAGTCAGTATTTTTAACTTGTTACACTCTTGTCATAATCATTGTTTTGTTAGATTTAATTATACAGTTCGTATTTGATACCCTTTACATTTTGCAAATCCTAAATTCATATGCCTGTAACACTTGTATTTCAAGCTCAAGGCATGGACTTTGAATAGTAACTGCGTTAGTTATTATTATAAGTCCATGCTGAGTGAAAGTACCATGTCAGCTGGCATGAAATACATTGAACCACAATGGCCACATATAAATCAAGGGTTGTAAAGAATATGTTATCTTTATCAACAACTGTTGCAGTGAGTTCGTGAGTTCATGTTTCGTGTTTCGTAGTCGTCCCCTACACCTTGGGGTGCCCGTTGTTACCAAAACCACAGTTGTTTGCATGTTATTTTATTTCCCATATATAAAACAAATCCATAGCAACAATGGGTACCCCTACCCTAGGGGTGTAGAGGCACCCAAGTGGGGTCTGCGATGCAGGAAGCTTGTTAAACTACGTTTTTACATTGCATCACAGCAGACAAATATTTATAATGTTTACCGATCAAACAAAGATTTAATAGGATATAAAGTGTTAAATATTGTTCTCCTAGTAGTGCATCCTAGTAGTGCATCTATACGCGTTCCTTGCCATCCATTGCTGTTGTTATTACCATTGTGGAATTGTTGGGATTTATAGTCTTGCAGTATTGTAATTGCTAGATGAATACCCGTGATTAAACCACAGGCTTCTTTCATTGGCTGAGAGTGAGAATACTGCGCGCTGATTGGCCGTGACAACTTGACCAAGGAATTGAACATGATTTAATTCCTTGGCCAAGACAAACCTTAGTCACGGCCAATCAGAGCACAGTATTCTCACACGCAGCCAATGAAATAACCTGTAACCCTCTTGATTAAGACAAACCTTAGTCCCGGCCAATCAGAGCACAGTATTCTCACACACAGCCAATGAAATAACCTGTAACCCCCTTGATTAAGACAAACCTTAGTCACGGCCAATCAGAGCACAGTATTCTCACACACAGCCAATGAAATAACCTGTAACCCCCTTGATTAAGACAAACCTTAGTCCCGGCCAATCAGAGCACAGTATTCTCACTCATAGCCAATGAAATAACCTGTAACCCTCTTAATTAAGACAAACCTTAGTCCCGGCCAATCAGAGCACAGTATTCTCACTCACAGTCAATGAAATAACCTGTAACCCCCTTGATTAAGACAAACCTTAGTCACGGCGAATCAGAGCACAGTATTCTCACACACAGCCAATGAAATAACCTGTAACCCCCTTGATTAAGACAAACCTTAGTCCCGGCCAATCAGAGCACAGTATTCTCACACACAGCCAATGAAATAACCTGTAACCCCCTTGATTAAGACAAACCTTAGTACCGGCCAATCAGAGCACAGTATTCTCACACACAGCCAATGAAATAACCTGTTACCCCCTTGATTAAGACAAACCTTAGTCCCGGCCAATCAAAGCACAGTATTCTCACACGCAGCCAATGAAATAACCTGTAACCCACTTGATTAAGACAAACCTTAGTCCCGGCCAATCAGAGCACAGTATTCTCACACACAGCCAATGAAATAACCTGTAACCCCCTTGATTAAGACAAACCTTAGTCACGGCCAATCAGAGCACAGTATTCTCACACACAGCCAATGAAATAACCTGTAACCCCCTTGATTAAGACAAACCTTAGTCCCGGCCAATCAGAGTACAGTATTCTCACTCATAGCCAATGAAATAACCTGTAACCCTCTTAATTAAGACAAACCTTAGTCCCGGCCAATCAGAGCACAGTATTCTCACTCACAGTCAATGAAATAACCTGTAACCCCCTTGATTAAGACAAACCTTAGTCACGGCCAATCAGAGCACAGTATTCTCACACACAGCCAATGAAATAACCTGTAACCCCCTTGATTAAGACAAACCTTAGTCCCGGCCAATCAGAGCACAGTATTCTCACACACAGCCAATGAAATAACCTGTAACCCCCTTGATTAAGACAAACCTTAGTCCCGGCCAATCAGAGCACAGTATTCTCACTCATAGTCAATGAAATAATCTGTAACCCCCTTGATTAAGACAAACCTTAGTCCCGGCCAATCAGAGCACAGTATTCTCACACACAGCCAATGAAATAACCTGTAACCCCCTTGATTAAGACAAACCTTAGTCCCGGCCAATCAGAGCACAGTATTCTCACACACAGCCAATGAAATAACCTGTAACCCCCTTGATTAAGACAAACCTTAGTCCCGGCCAATCAGAGCACAGTATTCTCACACACAGCCAATGAAATAACCTGTTACCCCCTTGATTAAGACAAACCTTAGTCCCGGCCAATCAAAGCACAGTATTCTCACACACAGCCAATGAAATAACCTGTAACCCCCTTGATTAAGACAAACCTTAGTCCCGGCCAATCAGAGCACAGTATTCTCACACACAGCCAATGAAATAACCTTTAACCACCTTGATTAAGACAAACCTTAGTCACAAGCAATCAGAGCACAGTATTCTCACACACAACCAATGAAATAACCTTTAACCCCCTTGATTAAGACAAACCTTAGTCACAGCCAATCAGAGCACAGTATTCTCACTCACAGCCAATGCAAGAAGCATGTGGCTAAAGTCACTAATCACAAGTCACTTATGTAAATGGACTCTTACTCGTTGGTCTAGTGCGTTTATCCCTGCTTCAAATGCAGTAGGTCCAGGGGGTCCTGGTTCGGATGAGGGTTTTATCTTTGTAAATTGACATGGTACTGTAGTAAACAGTGACTTTGGAGACGTAATAGCAACACATGGCATAATGTCCCCAACTGAAAATCAGTTCTTGTAACTGAGTGGGTACAGAGCATAAATACAATTTTTCCACTATTTTGTTTTAGGCATTAAATTACCAATAAAGTTATGTCAAGATATGACTGCGCTACATCTTAATTCTTTACATAAGTTAAATTATTTACGGTCATCCTAATATAATCCACAATATACAACACTACAACAAAAAAAGACCAGCGCAGTTGGCCGCGGTCAATTACTATCAGGCGTTAGTCTAGTAAACCGCGGTCTCTGCGTTCCAGATTCGAATCCTGGCATAATTATGGATGTCATGTGACTTTCTTTCATCTTTATAATCACCCACTCATCATCTCGATTAGCCTCGTTGCAAAAATATGAGACAAACTCCAGATATCATCATCATCATCATCATCATCATCATTATCATCATCATCATCATCATCATCATCATCATCATCATCATCATCATCATCATCATCATCATCATCATCATCATCATCATCACCATCATCATCATCATCATCATCATCATCATCATCATCATCATCATCATCATCATCATCATCATCATCATCATCATCATCATCATCATACAACAAACAAAACAGAATTGTAGTTTACAATTGAGTTTTTGGAAGTAATACAATAACTCATATTCGTGATTTCTTTTATAAATGACTAAACTTTTTCGTTTTTATTTAGACAACACATTGAAGTGTCGTTTGGTTATTTTGCAGTGAGACAATTTATTATTAAATACTTAAACTTCCCCCAGGCAGTGGCGTCGGAACAGGGGGAGTAAGGGGGGCATTGCCCCCACCCCTTACTTTCAAGCCATGGGGGCATAGGGGGGGGGGCAGAGTTTATATTTGAAAACAGATATTATATCTATGTGGTCCTTGACTGCGTGCCTGAAAAATGAAGATTTCTACTTTTTAGGAAAGCAACATACCCCGGTCAAATAGCAGTTTTACCCGGAATTAATTGGTACAGAATTTTTTTTTATCAGAAGTTGTTTGCTATATATACCTACATATGCCGAAGAAAGTTTACCGCCGTCCGACTCCCCTAATTAACGTAATTAATTAAAATGCTTTAATTAATTAATGCTTATATAATCGTTATTTTCAAAGATTTGTCTGATATTGTATATTAAATACATGAAGTTAAGCCTTTTGTAATAAGAAAAACATTGAAAACCTGTGTATAGATATTTCGGCAAGCATTAATGAATTAATATCAATATAATAACATTTTTAATAAAATGGTTCCCGTGTATAATTCGTATAATGAAATATATAGTTAATAGTTGTAAATACATAAGTAGTAACATATGAAACTACTGTAGAAAGTTTACCGAAATAAAAGTAATATTCGTATGATAAATCAGCATAATTAATTATACATTAATTACCGATGTTTAAAAGGAATACATATTTGAATGTATGCGTTATGGGTATCAAAAGAAAGCTGCCAATACGTGGGTTTTAATATCGGTATCTCTAGGCGAAGTAAAAAAAAATCCTAGGGGGGGGGGGGGGAATGCAGATGTTTCGTTAAACGTATCAATCGAAAGATATTAATACGTCGTTTTTAGGAAAAGTACTTCAACAGGGCGATAAAAGAAAATGTACCCTAGTACTTGGCTAATATATTGCAGAGGAGGGGGGGGGGGGGGGGGTTAAGTAAAAGAGCGCCTTGTAAACTCAATTTTAATGTTTACCCAATTTAATTGATGTGACTTCATAGATATGAGGTTCAATTACTCCGTTACAAAAGACCCGTCACGGCCTTGGTTAGAATAAGCCCAGAGTGACCCTGCTGGTCGGAAGAGGTGACGAAAGGAAACCCAGTGATATTCCTACACCTCCACTATCCCACTGATGATTTATTCTCCCACTTGTCCCTGCCCTCCCTTGCTGGACTCCCTTTATGACGATTGACGACCTCGCGATGTAGATGGACCTGATTCGGAAGACGTCATATGACCCAAGAGGTCGAGTACGTCGTTAAACACCGCCAATAATATAATCTGATACAAAATTCTAGACCCGTCTACCAAGATTCACTTTGCAGTGATCCACCATGCAATGAGGGTAGAATTCTCATGGTCAGCTGACTCTACGTGCGGCATCAACTTGTGCTTGAAGTACTGTTATGATAGGTTATTGTCTTGACCCGATGTAGGAAGCTAAGTGAATCTTAATTTGTTAATTACACACCAATAATATGGCCATGGGTTGGTGAGAAAATTTTGTTTGCTGCTCAAGCAAAAACAACAAGCAAACAGTCGTGTTTGGCACAACTGGATTGTAGTGCGTTTATTACCATGCCACTTAGTTTAAAATGATTTTTGTTTTATTTTGCTATTGTTGATAGCCCATTATAGTCGCCATCACCTACTACAGTGGTATTTTAGTATTTGCTTTTGATGTACCGGGAAGCATGCAGATTGCATAGCAACTCTTCATAAGATTTGTCTCTAAACCAAAGTATAAACGATGCAGTCAATCCCTCCATAAAATACAAAGAAATTGTTATTTATTTTTTCATATTACATATTCTCGTATTCATATTCATATTCGTGTTCATAATCGGGGTCGGGATGGATCGTTACCGTACATTTTCTCATGCTAAATCATTACGACATTAAGATTGTATTGTGAACAGCGCCATAAGAACCATGTAGGTTAACTCTTCTATGATTTCTTAATTGCGATTGCAATCCCGATACCGACACTTGCGGTTGGGGCTTTATATTCAAAACAGTATGCACAAGAGAAGAATTTTGATCTTGCCTTGGAACACTCAAATAGTAAAATAATCTGAAGGTTGTGAAATTACTATACTGTTGTTGAAGTGTGTCAGTGATATACTTGTTCGTTTAGCTGAATTTGAGTTTATTTCACATCGGGTCTATTTGACTATATTTTGAAATGTTATGTCTGGTATTTTAAAACATACGAAACAAGTCAGTTATTGCTAGAATTTGATGTATATACATAAAAAGTAAGTAAGCTCTGGTATTCAAATAAGTACCAGTACGGCGCTGCGAAAGCACCTTTTTTATTCACCCCCCCCCCCCCCCCCCCCCCCCGCCGCCACCCCCAACCGCCCTCCTCCCCAATATATAAGCCAAGCACTAGGGTACATTTTTTTTAATCGCCCCAAAAGCAAGGTATTAGCTTTTATTTGATACGTTTGACGAAATACCTGCATCCCCTCCCCCCCCCCCCCCCCAAAAGGGAAATGTAGTTTTTTTTGTTTTACTTCACCCGGAGATACCGACATTAAAACCTACGTATCGGCAAATTTTTTTTGATACCCATAACGCATACATTCAAATATGTATTCCTTTTAAACGATTGGTAAATTAATGTATTAATTAATTATGCTGATTTATCATACGAATATTACTTTTATTTCGGTAAACTTTCTACAGTAGTGTCATATGTTATTACTTATGTATTTACAACTTTCAACAATATATTCCATTATACCAATTATACACGGGAACCATTTTATTAAAAATGTTATTAAATTGATATTAATTAATTAATGCTTGCCGAAATATCTATATACAGGTTTTCAACGTTGTTCTTATTACAGAAGTCCTTACTTAATGTATTTAATATACAATGACTACGTATATCACGCACACCAAGGCGCTTGGCATGCAGCCGATTGCATTGCAATCGGTTGGCATCCGCTCTGTATATCACGGCAATCTGAAGCGCTCTCAGCAAAGCCAGCGAAGCCGACTTCAGAGCGTTGAATCTACGTGGCAGTGAGTTCTATGCTGCCGTGTAGATTTATTTAAATCAATTTCCGGTTTCGCCGCGCCCCTTACGAGAAGGCAATTGTTTCGTTTAAATCAGAACAACGAAGATCAAACCTAGTTTACATCTACGAAAAACCGATAGGTTGTATTATTATAAAATACAATATAATTTAGGATTGGATATTTCTCAGTGTTAACATTTAGGCCTAGGCCAATTACAAAAATCCACCGCCGCGACTACTAATTCACAGCTGACGTATTTTCGTATCACGGGCCGAGGCTGCGCGCGCATCGCGGAGCCGCTTTGACGTGTATATCACGTAAATCAAAGCGAAATCTAACCTCCAACTCGCTTGCCCAAGCGTATTTGATCGGAGCCGCTTGGTGATAAATTCGACGTGTATACCACACTCTGCAACCGATTGGAACCAAGGCGCCTTCATCCCAGGCGCCTTAAACTTGCGTGATATACGTAGTCATGATCAGAAAAATCTTTGGAAATAACGATTATATAAGCATTAATTAATTTTAGCAATTTAATTAATAACTGTTATTAAGGGGGTCGGACGGCGGTAAACTTTCTTCGGTGTATGTAGGTATATATAGCAAACAACTTCTGATAAAAAAAAATTCTGTACCAATTAATTCCGGGTCAAGCCTATTTCAGCTTCTATATTACCGGGGTAACATCGGATGAAACTGTCAACTGTCAACAATTCATTTTCAGGAAGAAACAACCCTTATCCGTTGTATTGTTTTTAATACAAGATATCACCATAAGACGCGTGCTAGGCCATCACACATAATGCACGGCCTCGCCCCTGACCACAGCTATATCACCCACCTCGTTGCGAGTACAAATTAAACGATACGAGTGGATTACTAGTGGGTTTGTGGTGGGTTGATACATATACAACCAAACTTTTTCAATCCCGTTTTGTTTCCCTTACATCTATTGGGTCTGGAATTGCCCCCTCATATCACAATCGTTCCGACGCGCCCCGCCAGAGAGCTGTAGACGTGTCTCATCGCACTTAAAACAACATCCAATGGATCACTTTACCTTCAGTTCCACTGTGAACACATAAACCATTGTTCACAATGAGAGAACAACTTACGTCGGCGATAATGCTCGGGCAACTTCATGGTTTCCCAGCCTCGTAAAGTACCGTCACTGCACTAACACGATGATGCTGCAGCGCCTATAGACACGATGATGCTGCAGCGCCTATAGACACGATGATGCTGCAGCGCCTATAGACACGATGATGCTGCAGCGCCTATAGACACGATGATGCTGCAGCGCCTATAGACACGATGATGCAGCAGCGCCTATAGACACGATGATGCAGCAGCGCCTATAGACACGATGATGCAGCAGCGCCTATAGACACGATGATGCTGCAGCGCCTATAGACACGATGATGCTGCAGCGCCTATAGACACGATGATGCTGCAGCGCCTATAGACACGATGATGCTGCAGCGCCTATAGACACGATGATGCTGCAGCGCCTATAGACACGATGATGCAGCAGCGCCTATAGACACGATGATGCTGCAGCGCCTATAGACACGATGATGCAGCAGCGCCTATAGACACGATGATGCTGCAGCGCCTATAGACACGATGATGCTGCAGCGCCTATAGACACGATGATGCTGCAGCGCCTATAGACACGATGATGCTGCAGCGCCTATAGACACGATGATGCAGCAGCGCCTATAGACACGATGATGCTGCAGCGCCTATAGACACGATGATGCAGCAGCGCCTATAGACACGATGATGCTGCAGCGCCTATAGACACGATGATGCTGCAGCGCCTATAGACACGATGATGCTGCAGCGCCTATAGACACGATGATGCAGCAGCGCCTATAGACACGATGATGCTGCAGCGCCTATAGACACGATGATGCTGCAGCGCCTATAGACACGATGATGCTGCAGCGCCTATAGACACGATGATGCAGCAGCGCCTATAGACACGATGATGCAGCAGCGCCTATAGACACGATGATGCTGCAGCGCCTATAGACACGATGATGCTGCAGCGCCTATAGACACGATGATGCTGCAGCGCCTATAGACACGATGATGCAGCAGCGCCTATAGACACGATGATGCTGCAGCGCCTATAGACACGATGATGCAGCAGCGCCTATAGACACGATGATGCTGCAGCGCCTATAGACACGATGATGCTGCAGCGCCTATAGACACGATGATGCTGCAGCGCCTATAGACACGATGATGCTGCAGCGCCTATAGACACGATGATGCAGCAGCGCCTATAGACACGATGATGCTGCAGCGCCTATAGACACGATGATGCTGCAGCGCCTATAGACACGATGATGCTGCAGCGCCTATAGACACGATGATGCTGCAGCGCCTATAAACACGATGATGCTGCAGCGCCTATAGACACGATGATGCTGCAGCGCCTATAGACACGATGATGCTGCAGCGCCTATAGACACGATGATGCTGCAGCGCCTATAGACACGATGATGCTGCAGCGCCTATAGACACGATGATGCAGCAGCGCCTATAGACACGATGATGCTGCAGCGCCTATAGACACGATGATGCTGCAGCGCCTATAGACACGATGATGCTGCAGCGCCTATAGACACGATGATGCTGCAGCGCCTATAGACACGATGATGCTGCAGCGCCTATAGACACGATGATGCTGCAGCGCCTATAGACACGATGATGCAGCAGCGCCTATAGACACGATGATGCAGCAGCGCCTATAGACACGATGATGCAGCAGCGCCTATAAACACGATGATGCTGCAGCGCCTATAGACACGATGATGCAGCAGCGCCTATAGACACGATGATGCTGCAGCGCCTATAGACACGATGATGCAGCAGCGCCTATAAACACGATGATGCTGCAGCGCCTATAGACACGATGATGCAGCAGCGCCTATAGACACGATGATGCAGCAGCGCCTATAGACACGATGATGCAGCAGCGCCTATAGACACGATGATGCAGCAGCGCCTATAGACACGATGATGCTGCAGCGCCTATAGACACGATGATGCTGCAGCGCCTATAGACACGATGATGCTGCAGCGCCTATAGACACGATGATGCTGCAGCGCCTATAGACACGATGATGCAGCAGCGCCTATAAACACGATGATGCTGCAGCGCCTATAGACACGATGATGCAGCAGCGCCTATAAACACGATGATGCTGCAGCGCCTATAGACACGATGATGCTGCAGCGCCTATAGACACGATGATGCTGCAGCGCCTATAGACACGATGATGCTGCAGCGCCTATAGACACGATGATGCTGCAGCGCCTATAGACACGATGATGCTGCCGCGCCTATAGACACAATGATGCAGCAGCGCCTATAGACACGATGATGATGCAGCGCCTATAGACACGATGATGCTGCAGCGCCTATAGACACGATGCTGCAGCGCCTATAGACACGATGATGCTGCAGCGTCTATAGACACGATGATGCTGCAGCGTCTATAGACACGATGATGCTGCAGCGCCTATAGACACGATGATGCTGCAGCGCCTATAGACACGATGATGCTGCAGAGCCTATAGACACGATGATGCTGCAGCGCCTATAGACACGATGATGCTGCAGCGCCTATAGACACGATGATGCTGCAGCGCCTATAGACACGATGATGCAGCAGCGCCTATAGACACGATGATGCAGCAGCGCCTATAAACACGATGATGCTGCAGCGCCTATAGACACGATGATGCTGCAGCGCCTATAGACACGATGATGCAGCAGCGCCTATAGACACGATGATGCTGCAGCGCCTATAGACACGATGATGCAGCAGCGCCTATAGACACGATGATGCTGCAGCGCCTATAGACACGATGATGCAGCAGCGCCTATAGACACGATGATGCTGCAGCGCCTATAGACACGATGATGCAGCAGCGCCTATAGACACGATGATGCTGCAGCGCCTATAGACACGATGATGCTGCAGCGCCTATAGACACGATGATGCTGCAGCGCCTATAGACACGATGATGCAGCAGCGCCTATAGACACGATGATGCTGCAGCGCCTATAGACACGATGATGCTGCAGCGCCTATAGACACGATGATGCTGCAGCGCCTATAGACACGATGATGCTGCAGCGCCTATAGACACGATGATGCTGCAGCGCCTATAGACACGATGATGCAGCAGCGCCTATTTACACGATGATGCTGCAGCGCCTATAGACACGATGATGCTGCAGCGCCTATAGACACGATGATGCTGCAGCGCCTATAGACACGATGACGCTGCAGCGCCTATAGACACGATGATGCTGCAGCGCCTATAGACACGATGATGCTGCAGCGCCTATAGACACGATGATGCTGCAGCGCCTATAGACACGATGATGCTGCAGCGCCTATAGACACGATGATGCTGCAGCGCCTATAGACACGATGATGCTGCAGCGCCTATAGACACGATGATGCTGCAGCGCCTATAGACACGATGATGCTGCAGCGCCTATAGACCCCATTGAATAAAGTAACTTGGTTTCAATTCGAGTCCCATAAAAAAGATGGTAATTTTATTGCCAAATATGTCGGCCGAAATGCAGCGGGGACGGAACTCGAGCAAAAAGGTTCAGAGGGATTTGATTTGTTTCCAGTGCGATCTTGAAGTTACGTCATGAGGAGGTTGTCTGGGTCGATCTAGTGCCCAGTGGCGTGGCTGTAGAGGGGTCGGGGGGGGGGGGGCAATGCCCTCTTCGCTCCAAGCAAAAGATGAACAGAATTTAAAAAATAGCTGTTATATTGACGTAAAGTTGCATGTAATACGGTCAAGAACCACGTTTATAAATGTTTATTACCCTGTATTTCGAGAGGATTACACCTCTCATTCTTAGAGTAAATATATATGTTGTGGCGTAGGTTTTCGCAGATACAATTAATGTTGTACGGATGTTGTACATGATGTAATATTGTACGAATGTTGTACATGTAAAAATAATTAATTGATAATTCTTATTTCACTATACACGGATTGAACCAAAAAATGATAAATCATATATATACACATTGGTTGGAAGTATCAACTCACAACCCCTTCTGGGCCCGAAGAATAGTTTGGGCCAGTGTGACTCTGCCAGTTGTGTAATATTTTAGTTGAACAACGTTTCTTATAATGCATTATAATAACATAAGTGTGAACAATTTTGTATGTAAAATAAAATATTGGATGGTGATGTATCTAAAAAAAAAAAAAAATACAAAAAGGGCATGATTTGAAAAAAAATTACAAAGGCAATTTATTTCAGCACAATACTATTTGTTTGGAATAATGTGCGTAGCATAATAAGGGATGAGGCAATCAAAACCCAAGGTCTGTCGATCCCCTGGCGGAGGTTCGGTGAGTTCGACGAGCCCCGCCAGGGTATTTACGGACCTTGATCCAACCCATGAGTGCAGTATCGTCATGTTGGATAATATTCTATTAAATTGTTGTACCGATCCGATCCGATCGCAGTTATTGGTTTTTAAAATAACACATTTTGCCTCTAAGTTCCTTCTATCAATACTCTTTAGTTTTTTGTTGCAATACAAAATACTATATTCTTTAACCTAAATTAAATAATAACGGTAAAGACTGAGGAGAGATGCTCAGCGAGCAAGGTGCCCGGGTACGAATACCGCCTCCTCAGAGTCCTTAGTAAAGACTGAGGAGAGATGCTCAGCGAGCAAGGTGCCCGGGTACGAATACCGCCTCCTCAGAGTCCTTAGTAAAGACTGAGGAGAGATGCTCAGCGAGCAAGGTGCCCGGGTACGAATACCGCCTCCTCAAAGTCCTTAGTAAAGACCGAGGAGAGATGCTCAGCGAGCAAGGTGCCCGGGTACGAATACCGCCTCCTCAGAGTCCTTAGTAAAGACTGAGGAGAGATGCTCAGCGAGCAAGGTGCCCGGGTACGAATACCGCCTCCTCAGAGTCCTTAGTAAAGACTGAGGAGAGATGCTTAGCGAGCAAGGTGCCCGGGTACGAATACCGCCTCCTCAGAGTCCTTAGTAAAGACTGAGGAGAGATGCTCAGCGAGCAAGGTGCCCGGTTACAAATACCGCCTCCTCAGAGTCCTTAGTAAAGACTGAGGAGAGATGCTCAGCGAGCAAGGTGCCCGGGTACGAATACCGCCTCCTCAGAGTCCTTAGTAAAGACTGAGGAGAGATGCTCAGCGAGCAAGGTGCCCGGGTACGAATACCGCCTCCTCAAAGTCCTTAGTAAAGACCGAGGAGAGATGCTCAGCGAGCAAGGTGCCCGGGTACGAATACCGCCTCCTCAGAGTCCTTAGTAAAGACTGAGGAGAGATGCTCAGCGAGCAAGGTGCCCGGGTACGAATACCGCCTCCTCAGAGTCCTTAGTAAAGACTGAGGAGAGATGCTCAGCGAGCAAGGTGCCCGGGTACGAATACCGCCTCCTCAGAGTCCTTAGTAAAGACCGAGGAGAGATGCTCAGCGAGCAAGGTGCCCGGTTACGAATACCGCCTCCTCAGAGTCCTTAGTAAAGACCGAGGAGAGATGCTCAGCGAGCAAGGTGCCCGGGTACGAATACCGCCTCCTCAGAGTCCTTAGTAAAGACCGAGGAGAGATGCTCAGCGAGCAAGGTGCCCGGGTACGAATACCGCCTCCTCAGAGTCCTTAGTAAAGACTGAGGAGAGATGCTCAGCGAGCAAGGTGCCCGGGTACGAATACCGCCTCCTCAGAGTCCTTAGTAAAGACTGAGGAGAGATGCTCAGCGAGCAAGGTGCCCGGGTACGAATACCGCCTCCTCAGAGTCCTTAGTAAAGACTGAGGAGAGATGCTCAGCGAGCAAGGTGCCCGGGTACGAATACCGCCTCCTCAAAGTCCTTAGTAAAGACCGAGGAGAGATGCTCAGCGAGCAAGGTGCCCGGGTACGAATACCGCCTCCTCAGAGTCCTTAGTAAAGACTGAGGAGAGATGCTCAGCGAGCAAGGTGCCCGGCTACGAATACCGCCTCCTCAAAGTCCTTAGTAAAGACTGAGGAGAGATGCTCAGCGAGCAAGGTGCCCGGCTACGAATACCGCCTCCTCAAAGTCCTTAGTAAAGACCGAGGAGAGATGCTCAGCGAGCAAGGTGCCCGGCTACGAATACCGCCTCCTCAAAGTCCTTAGTAAAGACTGAGGAGAGATGCTCAGCGAGCAAGGTGCCCGGGTACGAATACCGCCTCCTCAGAGTCCTTAGTAAAGACCGAGGAGAGATGCTCAGCGAGCAAGGTGCCCGGGTACGAATACCGCCTCCTCAGAGTCCTTAGTAAAGACTGAGGAGAGATGCTCAGCGAGCAAGGTGCCCGGGTACGAATACCGCCTCCTCAGAGTCCTTAGTAAAGACTGAGGAGAGATGCTCAGCGAGCAAGGTGCCCGGGTACGAATACCGCCTCCTCAGAGTCCTTAGTAAAGACCGAGGAGAGATGCTCAGCGAGCAAGGTGCCCGGGTACGAATACCGCCTCCTCAGAGTCCTTAGTAAAGACCGAGGAGAGATGCTCAGCGAGCAAGGTGCCCGGCTACGAATACCGCCTCCTCAGAGTCCTTAGTAAAGACTGAGGAGAGATGCTCAGCGAGCAAGGTGCCCGGGTACGAATACCGCCTCCTCAGAGTCCTTAGTAAAGACCGAGGAGAGATGCTCAGCGAGCAAGGTGCCCGGGTACGAATACCGCCTCCTCAGAGTCCTTAGTAAAGACTGAGGAGAGATGCTCAGCGAGCAAGGTGCCCGGCTACGAATACCGCCTCCTCAGAGTCCTTAGTAAAGACCGAGGAGAGATGCTCAGCGAGCAAGGTGCCCGGTTACAAATACCGCCTCCTCAAAGTCCTTAGTAAAGACTGAGGAGAGATGCTCAGCGAGCAAGGTGCCCGGCTACGAATACCGCCTCCTCAGAGTCCTTAGTAAAGACCGAGGAGAGATGCTCAGCGAGCAAGGTGCCCGGCTACGAATACCGCCTCCTCAAAGTCCTTAGTAAAGACTGAGGAGAGATGCTCAGCGAGCAAGGTGCCCGGGTACGAATACCGCCTCCTCAAAGTCCTTAGTAAAGACTGAGGAGAGATGCTCAGCGAGCAAGGTGCCCGGCTACGAATACCGCCTCCTCAGAGTCCTTAGTAAAGACCGAGGAGAGATGCTCAGCGAGCAAGGTGCCCGGCTACGAATACCGCCTCCTCAAAGTCCTTAGTAAAGACCGAGGAGAGATGCTCAGCGAGCAAGGTGCCCGGCTACGAATACCGCCTCCTCAGAGTCCTTAGTAAAGACTGAGGAGAGATGCTCAGCGAGCAAGGTGCCCGGCTACGAATACCGCCTCCTCAGAGTCCTTAGTAAAGACTGAGGAGAGATGCTCAGCGAGCAAGGTGCCCGGGTACGAATACCGCCTCCTCAGAGTCCTTAGTAAAGACTGAGGAGAGATGCTCAGCGAGCAAGGTGCCCGGCTACGAATACCGCCTCCTCAAAGTCCTTAGTAAAGACTGAGGAGAGATGCTCAGCGAGCAAGGTGCCCGGCTACGAATACCGCCTCCTCAAAGTCCTTAGTAAAGACCGAGGAGAGATGCTCAGCGAGCAAGGTGCCCGGCTACGAATACCGCCTCCTCAAAGTCCTTAGTAAAGACTGAGGAGAGATGCTCAGCGAGCAAGGTGCCCGGGTACGAATACCGCCTCCTCAGAGTCCTTAGTAAAGACTGAGGAGAGATGCTCAGCGAGCAAGGTGCCCGGGTACGAATACCGCCTCCTCAGAGTCCTTAGTAAAGACTGAGGAGAGATGCTCAGCGAGCAAGGTGCCCGGGTACGAATACCGCCTCCTCAGAGTCCTTAGTAAAGACCGAGGAGAGATGCTCAGCGAGCAAGGTGCCCGGGTACGAATACCGCCTCCTCAGAGTCCTTAGTAAAGACTGAGGAGAGATGCTCAGCGAGCAAGGTGCCCGGGTACGAATACCGCCTCCTCAGAGTCCTTAGTAAAGACCGAGGAGAGATGCTCAGCGAGCAAGGTGCCCGGGTACGAATACCGCCTCCTCAGAGTCCTTAGTAAAGACTGAGGAGAGATGCTCAGCGAGCAAGGTGCCCGGGTACGAATACCGCCTCCTCAGAGTCCTTAGTAAAGACCGAGGAGAGATGCTCAGCGAGCAAGGTGCCCGGGTACGAATACCGCCTCCTCAGAGTCCTTAGTAAAGACTGAGGAGAGATGCTCAGCGAGCAAGGTGCCCGGCTACGAATACCGCCTCCTCAGAGTCCTTAGTAAAGACCGAGGAGAGATGCTCAGCGAGCAAGGTGCCCGGTTACAAATACCGCCTCCTCAAAGTCCTTAGTAAAGACTGAGGAGAGATGCTCAGCGAGCAAGGTGCCCGGCTACGAATACCGCCTCCTCAGAGTCCTTAGTAAAGACCGAGGAGAGATGCTCAGCGAGCAAGGTGCCCGGCTACGAATACCGCCTCCTCAAAGTCCTTAGTAAAGACTGAGGAGAGATGCTCAGCGAGCAAGGTGCCCGGGTACGAATACCGCCTCCTCAAAGTCCTTAGTAAAGACTGAGGAGAGATGCTCAGCGAGCAAGGTGCCCGGGTACGAATACCGCCTCCTCAAAGTCCTTAGTAAAGACTGAGGAGAGATGCTCAGCGAGCAAGGTGCCCGGGTACGAATACCGCCTCCTCAAAGTCCTTAGTAAAGACCGAGGAGAGATGCTCAGCGAGCAAGGTGCCCGGGTACGAATACCGCCTCCTCAAAGTCCTTAGTAAAGACTGAGGAGAGATGCTCAGCGAGCAAGGTGCCCGGGTACGAATACCGCCTCCTCAAAGTCCTTAGTAAAGACCGAGGAGAGATGCTCAGCGAGCAAGGTGCCCGGGTACAAATACCGCCTCCTCAAAGTCCTTAGTAAAGACCGAGGAGAGATGCTCAGCGAGCAAGGTGCCCGGGTACGAATACCGCCTCCTCAGAGTCCTTAGTAAAGACTGAGGAGAGATGCTCAGCGAGCAAGGTGCCCGGGTACGAATACCGCCTCCTCAGAGTCCTTAGTAAAGACTGAGGAGAGATGCTCAGCGAGCAAGGTGCCCGGGTACGAATACCGCCTCCTCAGAGTCCTTAGTAAAGACCGAGGAGAGATGCTCAGCGAGCAAGGTGCCCGGGTACGAATACCGCCTCCTCAGAGTCCTTAGTAAAGACTGAGGAGAGATGCTCAGCGAGCAAGGTGCCCGGCTACGAATACCGCCTCCTCAAAGTCCTTAGTAAAGACCGAGGAGAGATGCTCAGCGAGCAAGGTGCCCGGGTACGAATACCGCCTCCTCAAAGTCCTTAGTAAAGACCGAGGAGAGATGCTCAGCGAGCAAGGTGCCCGGGTACGAATACCGCCTCCTCAGAGTCCTTAGTAAAGACTGAGGAGAGATGCTCAGCGAGCAAGGTGCCCGGGTACGAATACCGCCTCCTCAGAGTCCTTAGTAAAGACTGAGGAGAGATGCTCAGCGAGCAAGGTGCCCGGGTACGAATACCGCCTCCTCAGAGTCCTTAGTAAAGACTGAGGAGAGATGCTCAGCGAGCAAGGTGCCCGGGTACGAATACCGCCTCCTCAGAGTCCTTAGTAAAGACTGAGGAGAGATGCTCAGCGAGCAAGGTGCCCGGGTACGAATACCGCCTCCTCAGAGTCCTTAGTAAAGACTGAGGAGAGATGCTCAGCGAGCAAGGTGCCCGGGTACAAATACCGCCTCCTCAGAGTCCTTAGTAAAGACTGAGGAGAGATGCTCAGCGAGCAAGGTGCCCGGGTACGAATACCGCCTCCTCAGAGTCCTTAGTAAAGACTGAGGAGAGATGCTCAGCGAGCAAGGTGCCCGGGTACGAATACCGCCTCCTCAGAGTCCTTAGTAAAGACTGAGGAGAGATGCTCAGCGAGCAAGGTGCCCGGGTACGAATACCGCCTCCTCAGAGTCCTTAGTAAAGACTGAGGAGAGATGCTCAGCGAGCAAGGTGCCCGGGTACAAATACCGCCTCCTCAGAGTCCTTAGTAAAGACTGAGGAGAGATGCTCAGCGAGCAAGGTGCCCGGGTACGAATACCGCCTCCTCAGAGTCCTTAGTAAAGACTGAGGAGAGATGCTCAGCGAGCAAGGTGCCCGGGTACGAATACCGCCTCCTCAGAGTCCTTAGTAAAGACTGAGGAGAGATGCTCAGCGAGCAAGGTGCCCGGGTACGAATACCGCCTCCTCAGAGTCCTTAGTAAAGACTGAGGAGAGATGCTCAGCGAGCAAGGTGCCCGGGTACGAATACCGCCTCCTCAGAGTCCTTAGTAAAGACTGAGGAGAGATGCTTAGCGAGCAAGGTGCCCGGGTACGAATACCGCCTCCTCAGAGTCCTTAGTAAAGACTGAGGAGAGATGCTCAGCGAGCAAGGTGCCCGGGTACGAATACCGCCTCCTCAGAGTCCTTAGTAAAGACTGAGGAGAGATGCTCAGCGAGCAAGGTGCCCGGGTACGAATACCGCCTCCTCAGAGTCCTTAGTAAAGACTGAGGAGAGATGCTCAGCGAGCAAGGTGCCCGGGTACGAATACCGCCTTCTCAGAGTCCTTAGTAAAGACTGAGGAGAGATGCTCAGCGAGCAAGGTGCCCGGGTACGAATACCGCCTCCTCAGAGTCCTTAGTAAAGACCGAGGAGAGATGCTCAGCGAGCAAGGTGCCCGGGTACGAATACCGCCTTCTCAAAGTCCTTAGTAAAGACTGAGGAGAGATGCTCAGCGAGCAAGGTGCCCGGGTACAAATACCGCCTTCTCAAAGTCCTTAGTAAAGACTGAGGAGAGATGCTCAGCGAGCAAGGTGCCCGGGTACGAATACCGCCTCCTCAGAGTCCTTAGTAAAGACTGAGGAGAGATGCTCAGCGAGCAAGGTGCCCGGGTACGAATACCGCCTCCTCAGAGTCCTTAGTAAAGACTGAGGAGAGATGCTCAGCGAGCAAGGTGCCCGGGTACGAATACCGCCTCCTCAGAGTCCTTAGTAAAGACTGAGGAGAGATGCTCAGCGAGCAAGGTGCCCGGCTACGAATACCGCCTCCTCAAAGTCCTTAGTAAAGACCGAGGAGAGATGCTCAGCGAGCAAGGTGCCCGGGTACGAATACCGCCTCCTCAAAGTCCTTAGTAAAGACCGAGGAGAGATGCTCAGCGAGCAAGGTGCCCGGGTACGAATACCGCCTCCTCAAAGTCCTTAGTAAAGACCGAGGAGAGATGCTCAGCGAGCAAGGTGCCCGGGTACGAATACCGCCTCCTCAAAGTCCTTAGTAAAGACCGAGGAGAGATGCTCAGCGAGCAAGGTGCCCGGGTACGAATACCGCCTCCTCAAAGTCCTTAGTAAAGACCGAGGAGAGATGCTCAGCGAGCAAGGTGCCCGGGTACGAATACCGCCTCCTCAAAGTCCTTAGTAAAGACCGAGGAGAGATGCTCAGCGAGCAAGGTGCCCGGGTACGAATACCGCCTCCTCAGAGTCCTTAGTAAAGACTGAGGAGAGATGCTCAGCGAGCAAGGTGCCCGGGTACGAATACCGCCTCCTCAGAGTCCTTAGTAAAGACCGAGGAGAGATGCTCAGCGAGCAAGGTGCCCGGGTACGAATACCGCCTCCTCAGAGTCCTTAGTAAAGACTGAGGAGAGATGCTCAGCGAGCAAGGTGCCCGGGTACAAATACCGCCTCCTCAGAGTCCTTAGTAAAGACTGAGGAGAGATGCTCAGCGAGCAAGGTGCCCGGGTACGAATACCGCCTCCTCAAAGTCCTTAGTAAAGACCGAGGAGAGATGCTCAGCGAGCAAGGTGCCCGGGTACGAATACCGCCTCCTCAGAGTCCTTAGTAAAGACTGAGGAGAGATGCTCAGCGAGCAAGGTGCCCGGGTACGAATACCGCCTCCTCAGAGTCCTTAGTAAAGACTGAGGAGAGATGCTCAGCGAGCAAGGTGCCCGGCTACAAATACCGCCTCCTCAGAGTCCTTAGTAAAGACCGAGGAGAGATGCTCAGCGAGCAAGGTGCCCGGCTACGAATACCGCCTTCTCAAAGTCCTTAGTAAAGACCGAGGAGAGATGCTCAGCGAGCAAGGTGCCCGGGTACAAATACCGCCTCCTCAGAGTCCTTAGTAAAGACTGAGGAGAGATGCTCAGCGAGCAAGGTGCCCGGGTACAAATACCGCCTCCTCAGAGTCCTTAGTAAAGACGGAGGAGAGATGCTCAGCGAGCAAGGTGCCCGGCTACGAATACCGCCTTCTCAAAGTCCTTAGTAAAGACCGAGGAGAGATGCTCAGCGAGCAAGGTGCCCGGGTACGAATACCGCCTCCTCAAAGTCCTTAGTAAAGACCGAGGAGAGATGCTCAGCGAGCAAGGTGCCCGGGTACGAATACCGCCTCCTCAGAGTCCTTAGTAAAGACTGAGGAGAGATGCTCAGCGAGCAAGGTGCCCGGGTACGAATACCGCCTCCTCAGAGTCCTTAGTAAAGACCGAGGAGAGATGCTCAGCGAGCAAGGTGCCCGGGTACGAATACCGCCTCCTCAGAGTCCTTAGTAAAGACTGAGGAGAGATGCTCAGCGAGCAAGGTGCCCGGGTACAAATACCGCCTCCTCAGAGTCCTTAGTAAAGACTGAGGAGAGATGCTCAGCGAGCAAGGTGCCCGGGTACGAATACCGCCTCCTCAAAGTCCTTAGTAAAGACCGAGGAGAGATGCTCAGCGAGCAAGGTGCCCGGGTACGAATACCGCCTCCTCAGAGTCCTTAGTAAAGACTGAGGAGAGATGCTCAGCGAGCAAGGTGCCCGGGTACGAATACCGCCTCCTCAGAGTCCTTAGTAAAGACTGAGGAGAGATGCTCAGCGAGCAAGGTGCCCGGCTACAAATACCGCCTCCTCAGAGTCCTTAGTAAAGACCGAGGAGAGATGCTCAGCGAGCAAGGTGCCCGGCTACGAATACCGCCTTCTCAAAGTCCTTAGTAAAGACCGAGGAGAGATGCTCAGCGAGCAAGGTGCCCGGGTACAAATACCGCCTCCTCAGAGTCCTTAGTAAAGACTGAGGAGAGATGCTCAGCGAGCAAGGTGCCCGGGTACAAATACCGCCTCCTCAGAGTCCTTAGTAAAGACTGAGGAGAGATGCTCAGCGAGCAAGGTGCCCGGCTACGAATACCGCCTTCTCAAAGTCCTTAGTAAAGACCGAGGAGAGATGCTCAGCGAGCAAGGTGCCCGGGTACGAATACCGCCTCCTCAAAGTCCTTAGTAAAGACTGAGGAGAGATGCTCAGCGAGCAAGGTGCCCGGGTACAAATACCGCCTCCTCAGAGTCCTTAGTAAAGACTGAGGAGAGATGCTCAGCGAGCAAGGTGCCCGGCTACGAATACCGCCTTCTCAAAGTCCTTAGTAAAGACCGAGGAGAGATGCTCAGCGAGCAAGGTGCCCGGGTACGAATACCGCCTCCTCAGAGTCCTTAGTAAAGACTGAGGAGAGATGCTCAGCGAGCAAGGTGCCCGGGTACAAATACCGCCTCCTCAAAGTCCTTAGTAAAGACTGAGGAGAGATGCTCAGCGAGCAAGGTGCCCGGGTACGAATACCGCCTCCTCAAAGTCCTTAGTAAAGACTGAGGAGAGATGCTCAGCGAGCAATGTGCCCGGGTACGAATACTACCTCCTCAAAGTCCTTGCGCCAGCACGGAAGAGAAAAACTCTACAAGTTCTTTGACATTGTTCAAGTAGCCGCCGACGTTTAAAATTAATTCTGTCCGTATTTATAGACGTTTCGTGATACGTTGAGATTCGACTCTTTTCGGGACGTGAGGACGATACCAATACCATAGCCGAACTCTTCCGAGATTAGCCGATGTCTTCTTCCAAGGTCGTCTCGGTTGCTACATTTGTTTTAATTTTTAAAACTCACTATATTTCAATTTTTGACACAACAGCTTTGACTGAAAACAATGTAGATGAAGTTTCTCGTGCACGTCTTTCCACCGTTCGTCTCGCGACAACTCTCCAGGCAAAGGAGTTTAACGTGCCTTAAAATATTCTTAGCCCCTTTTTTTTTGTTTTTTGTATTTATCATGTCACTTTTTTATCAAATTTAATTAATATCGACGATGCTGATACACTGATGAACGGTTCTTGTAAAAAAAAAAGTATTTTGAGTCTACCCACTCATTTACAAGATTTGGGCAGAACAGTTGGGAACTGGGACAGGAGGTTCTAAGTGTCAAATGCATAGTCGTTCCTCACGTGCTCCTCAACCCAGCCAAAGCACCAATCACAGCGCAGCATTGTCATGTGTACTGCTTTGTGATTGGTGGTTGGGCGAGTCTGAGGAAAGGCTGAGTGGAGGAGCACGTGAGGAACGACTACGCATTTTACCCATAGTCCCTTATTTAAAATTGTACTCGATTTTTGATGGTGCTTATTCGTCTTCTACAGACATTTAGCCCTCCATCATGGCCGCTGTGACGTCACGAGAATATATTCGCACTCTCAAAGACGTTTGAGAGTGAAGTCACTGACATTGGCGGTATCGCTGGAACGTTGATCACTAATCTCGTTCTATTATAGCTGTTATACTATTCATTTTGAAGGGAAAACAGTTTTCCGTTCAAAATGAATAGTATAACAGCTATAATAGGCGCCAACTCCGTGGGTGCAAGAGGGCCAAAGCACCCACAGGTAGATTTGTGTGGGTGCGGAGCACCCACACAAATAGAAAACGCGAAACCCAAACAACACGAAAAACCCACCCAAAAAAATATAAGGCATTCAGTGGCGTATCCAAGGGGGAGGGGTGTTCGGTGATTTGGACCACCCGAAATCCCAGCTTTACTTTTATTTGGAAATGTTCTTAAGATTATGGTAAATGTGTCCCGTTCAACAAAAGATCTTAATTTCTTCTAAAACACATTAGAACCTCTTCAAAAATACGTATTTTAAAAAAAAAATGCCTGCGGCGCTATTGCGAGAGATGACCCCCCCCCCCCCCCCCCCTCCGTCCATTGCGTCTCGGTGGTGTAGCACATTTTCACAGGTATGTTCTACTCTGCGCAACCCCCCCCCCCCCCCCAAGCAACTATGTAGCCTATGTGCTTTCGGTAGTATATTATGTCGATTTGACAAGGTAGGACCTATTAAATAATTGAATGATTTTTTATTGAATAATTTAGAATGCAGCAATTTGGTAAAATCTGGCTAAAATTATGTTCTCTATAATTTAGACTGTTAAATAATTTTCCCGGGTATTCTACGGAGACCTTGTAGTAAATTTTTAGTTATTACTTGTAAGCTACTTGACATTACATTGTATATAGGTACTTCATAATATTTATGTACTCTTCACTAATCCTATGTCTTGTATGTATGTACTAAAAGATCGATTGAAGGCTAATAAAAACAAACAACAAACAACATTCACTTCATTGTTTAGGATACGATGTGGTTTTGAATATCAGTCCTCTCCTATGTTCATAATCTACTCCAATACCACAATTGGTGAATGAAATTCCACCCCCACCCCCCCCCCCCCCCCCCCCCCCGGGGGCCATAGAGGCCGTAGAGTTTGCCTAAGTTTTGAGCACCCACAGTTATTCTGAAAAGTTGGCGCCCCTGCGGCGAAAACTTATAGAAAAACGTATTTAGTTTACATGTCAATAGTGATCATAAAGGTTATTTCAAAATTATAGACCCAGTAGTTTACTTGTTATAACAATTCACGCATTAGCATCGGATACGAGCAACTGATTATTTTCTCAACTTCAATTGTCGAAAAACTAATGAACAGGTTTGGACGAGAGTTAACCTTAAGAATATGTACCAATAATGTGAGATAATAAACAAATAAATTTTCTAGATAAAAAATGCCCCGAACGAAAATTCATAGCATGCACTAATATGCAGGGTGCAGCGGTTTGACCTCAAAAGCAGTGGTTTGGGCCGTGAAACTACGCACCCTGCATGTTAGTGCAAGCTATGAATTTCCGTTCGGGGCACTTTCCATCTAGAAAGTTTATTTGTTTATTATCTCACGTTGTTGGTGCATATTCTTAAGGAACTCTTGTCAAAATCCGATAATAAGTTTTTCGACAATTGAAGTTGAGAGAGTAATCAGAAGTTTGCTCATTTCCGATGCTTAATGCGTGAATTGTTATAACAAGTAAACTACTTTGTCTGTATTTGAAATAACCTTTATGAAGACTATTGACATGTAAACTAAATACGCTTTCCAATATGTTTTTCCTTCAAAATGAATAATATAACTGCTAGAACGAGATTAGAAATGTGTGGTTTGAGCGAGAATCCGCAGACAGTTCGAGACGTTATCTCAGAGACAATTCTGTCCGCTAGGGGCGTATCGAAGTTTTGCGACCGCGATTCAGCACCGAGCTGTGTGTATGTAAATACTACAAGGGTCTGATTTATATGAAATGGAACTCTTCTATGTAAAGCGAAGGTGAAGATCTACACCAAATGCAAATTTGGCTCGAAATGAGATTTATTTCTCGGTGGTCACTTGTCTGAGGCGAGAAGCCGCTATGCTGCTATTCACTGCAATGTCGTTGTGGGTCACTTGTCTGAGGCGAGGAGCCGCTATGCTACTATTCACTGCAATGTCGTTGTGGGTCACTTGTCTGAGGCGAGGAGCCGCTATGCTACTATTCACTGCAATGTCGTTGTGGGTCACTTGTCTGAGGCAAGGAGCCGCTATGCTACTATTCACTGCAATGTCGTTGTGAGTCACTTGTCTGAGGCGAGGAGCCGCTATGCTACTATTCACTGCAATGTCGTTGTGGGTCACTTGTCTGAGGCGAGGAGCCGCTATGCTACTATTCACTGCAATGTCGTTGTGGGTCACTTGTCTGAGGCGAGGAGCCGCTATGCTACTATTCACTGCAATGTCGTTGTGGGTCACTTGTCTGAGGCGAGGAGCCGCTATGCTACTATTCACTGCAATGTCGTTGTGGGTCACTTGTCTGAGGCGAGGAGCCGCTATGCTACTATTCACTGCAATGTCGTTGTGAGTCACTTGTCTGAGGCGAGCAGCCGCTATGCTACTATTCACTGCAATGTCGTTGTGAGGAATGAGGACGCATGGTCGACAAAGACGCCGCGTGACCCTTGACCCCGAAGACACCAAGCTTTTACTTTCTATTTGGTTACATTTTTGTCTATTTTGTGTATCTATAATCTATATATTGCCCTTAATTTCATTTTCACGCATTTGTTTCTGGTATGTCAATTTCATACTTAATTGTGTACATTATATAAATTATAAATTTAAATTTATGTAAGTGTACATCTTTGTAATTTCTTTCATATTATAATATTATGGTTCAAGATTTCTTTTTATAGCAGGATGTTTGCGAGTTTCTCACCATGTTACGCGGCGGTTAGACCTACATGCAATTTAAACAATCATTATTTGAGTTCCACTATATATTATTCATTATTTTATCGTTTTGCAATCCGGAAAAAATAAAAACAAATAACACCACTGTTTGCTTTTAAAAAAACGAACTTTATAAAAAAATATAACAATTTTGAAAACATCTTTGCAGCCATACTCCATGTGTCTGATTGTATAATTTTTATGTGCCGTGACCATCTGTGTATTTTCTGTACAATGATGGTGTTAAATTCTCAAGCGTACACACGCACAGGATTGATTAATTAAAAATACACACGCATGTTTAAATTGATGTGTAATTGTGACTCCACGAAAAAACATTTGGTTTCCTCCTGAATCGGCCCCGTATCAAACAACTGCAGGTGGTTGCGGAGTGAAGACGTCTTCGTGGTGAGAATAGCAGAGTGCTTTGACTAGTGAAACCCTCCACTGACTTTTTTGACAAGAAAGAACACGACACAAAAACATTGCTGATAATAAATACCAAGGTCCGTTGATCCCCTAGCGGAGGTTCGGTGACGAGCCCTCGCCAGGGGATTTACGGACCTTGATAAAGACTGCTTCACTTTAGCAGGCCGTGGTTTGGTTCCAAACATTTCTCATTTATTATTTTCTGTTTCCTACCAGTCTCTTTATTTACTACCTATGCGTTACAACGCATAGCTTGTATTGATTGTACACATTTTCTACTTTGGAATTGAAACCTTGAGCTGTTAACGTACCAACATGATTTTGTTCTCAAGTTTTCATCTGCCAGTATACCTTCAATAAATACATTTGCTACACGCCATATATTGCCTAAAATGTGCGTGGTGCTGATAAACAATTTTTGTTGTGGAAAAAGTACATACCGTTTATGGTCTATAAGATGAAGTATTTTAAGTTCATTATCTGTAATGTGTTTTTTTTTTTTTTTTTTTACCAGTACGACTGTGCTGGCAGTACTAGCTGCACATGGAAGGAATCATAAAATACATTTAAGATATGGAACTGGAAATACGCAGTATGTAGTTACACTACAGTAAAAATAGTTTATCGACAACGAGAATTCTGGGCAAAGTTATGTAAGAATTATTGTAGAAAGGAACAGTACCAATATTGAAGACACCGGCCGCTGAAAAATAAAAATGAAATAATGTTGGTACTTTCACAGATCGAGATCTCAATTTCAAATTAAAAATGATCTATGGATTGGACGTGGAAAGATTGAGTTCTCTGTAACGAAATGTTAACGTATCACCGTGCAAGCTTGTAAAACCTCCTCCTCTCCTGTCTCTCCTGTCCCTCCTCTTTGTTCCCAGATGAGCGGTTCGAAACTCTAACATGGCCTCCAGCAAAAAGTCAAACTCTCATATTTAATTTGGATCTCGTCCAGATATATTTCGGTTTTGAAATTTTGGCAGACGA
Organism: Isoperla grammatica; assembly: GCA_945910005.1. NCBI lineage: Eukaryota > Metazoa > Arthropoda > Insecta > Plecoptera > Perlodidae > Isoperla > Isoperla grammatica. The sequence goes on along the minus strand of OX246744.1, from coordinate 22,900,575 downwards.
ATCAATTAGTGACGTTGATCATAAAGAAGAAGTCGACTGGCAGTCCGGCGCCACTAAACTAAATAGGTGGATATTTGTGGTAGACAATTGGTGACGTTGATCATAAAGAAGAAGTCGACTGGCAGTCCGGCGCCACTAAACTAAATAGGTGGATATTTGTGGTAGACAATTAGTGACGTTGATCATAAAGAAGAAGTCGACTGGTAGTCCGGCGCCACTAAACTAAATAGGTGGATATTTGTGGTAGACAATTGGTGACGTTGATCATAAAGAAGAAGTCGACTGGCAGTCCGGCGCCACTAAACTAAATAGGTGGATATTTGTGGTAGACAATTGGTGACGTTGATCATAAAGAAGAAGTCGACTGGCAGTCCGGCGCCACTAAACTAAATAGGTGGATATTTGTGGTAGACAATTGGTGACGTTGATCATAAAGAAGAAGTCGACTGGTAGTCCGGCGCCACTAAACTAAATAGGTGGATATTTGTGGTAGACAATTGGTGACGTTGATCATAAAGAAGAAGTCGACTGGTAGTCCGGCGCCACTAAACTAAATAGGTGGATATTTGTGGTAGACAATTGGTGACGTTGATCATAAAGAAGAAGTCGACTGGCAGTCCGGCGCCACTAAACTAAATAGTTGGATATTTGTGGTAGACAATTGGTGACGTTGATCATAAAGAAGAAGTCGACTGGTAGTCCGGCGCCACTAAACTAAATAGGTGGATATTTGTGGTAGACAATTGGTGACGTTGATCATAAAGAAGAAGTCGACTGGTAGTCCGGCGCCACTAAACTAAATAGGTGGATATTTGTGGTAGACAATTGGTGACGTTGATCATAAAGAAGAAGTCGACTGGTAGTCCGGCGCCACTAAACTAAATAGGTGGATATTTGTGGTAGACAATTGATGACGTTGGTCATAAACAAGAAGTCGACTGGTAGTCCGGCGCCACTAAACTAAATAGTTGGATATTTGTGGTAGACAATTGGTGACGTTGATCATAAAGAAGAAGTCGACTGGTAGTCCGGCGCCACTAAACTAAATAGGTGGATATTTGTGGTAGACAATTGATGACGTTGGTCATAAACAAGAAGTCGACTGGTAGTCCGGCGCCACTAAACTAAATAGTTGGATATTTGTGGTAGACAATTGGTGACGTTGATCATAAAGAAGAAGTCGACTGGTAGTCCGGCGCCACTAAACTAAATAGGTGGATATTTGTGGTAGACAATTGGTGACGTTGATCATAAAGAAGAAGTCGACTGGCAGTCCGGCGCCACTAAACTAAATAGGTAGATATTTGTGGTAGACAATTGCGACAGATTTCGTGGGTCCGATTGTGATGAAGCGTCGGATGAGGGGAAGTGAGGGGGGGACCAGGGAGGGTGTGGGGGGAAATTTCTGATCTCGACAAAACTGAGGTGTAATAAAGTTGCCCTAGAGTCAGTAGCCTCATGCTTGCGATACTTCCCAGGTTCCGTTTATAGGAAACAGGTTTATTAGGGATAATTTGAGTCGTTATGTTGGTTACGTGTTAATTCCTAACACAGCAGAGCAGGCGTGACTAGCGAGGCATGAGCACTCTACTAAGTGGAAGACTCTCTTTAGAAATGTGTGGAAGAACACTGAAACAGCGTGCATGATTCCAAGTTATCTACTCGAGCATGTCAGCATTACAGCAAGTAGAGTTATCTACTCGAAAATGTCAGCATGTCAGCAAGTAGAGTTATCTACTCGGGCATGTCAGCATGTCAGCAAGTAGAGTTATCTACTCGAGCAAGTCAGCAAGTCAGCAAGTCAGCAAGTAGTTACCTACTCGGGCATCACAGCATGTCAGCAAGTAGAGTTATCTGCTCGGGCATGTCAGCATGTCAGAAAGTAGACCTACCTATTTGTGCTCTATGACGATTCTTTCCATTGCTGAGCTTCATGAAATTCTAAATAGGTACCTAGCTAGTTTGCGTTTTCTTATTGATATCTTAAGAACGCTTGAAGATATTCAAAACGTCATCCCAAACCTGAATTTGGTTTTGTATCAGCTAAACAATAAACTGAAAAAATCATGTTGATTTTACGATTGTTATTTCAAAACTTAATTCAAAATTAGTTTAATTAATTCTTGAAATAAAAATGGGGAAAATGACAATAATTGCACATTTTAAATTCATTGTTTAGCTGATCAAAACGAAAATTCCGCATATGAATTACTTTTCCAATATCTTGAAGCGTTCTCAAGATTTCAATAAAATGCCGTTCATTGTACAATATACACTAGCCCCAACGTAAGTATTCGCATAGCGACCAAGGATAAATAAAATAAATTCACAATTAGAGTCTACCCACTCAGTAACAAGACTGATTTTCAGTGCGGGACTTTAATTTAAAGCGACTAAACCAACCTTGTCGGCTCCAAACACCATCGACGAGTAAGCGATAACCAATCAAAGATCGATATTTATTTATTTATTTATTTGATAGGACACAAATACAGCCATAGGCCATTTTACATTGTGCGTGTAAACGTAATAATATTACTAAGCTACCTAAAACTAACTTAATTAACTAAACGTGATAACATATCGTCCATTTTTACATGCTCGCGTCGTGTAGAATTATTCTCGCTTTTATTCTCATTTTCACATGTGTACAACACACATAATTCATGTATTGTAATTGTAACTCAAGAATATAAGTGTAATGTGTTATTTGTGTTAATATATTCCTTTTGCTTTCAAGTGTATTTTGTGTATGTGCGGATTATTGCTGAACTCGACCTAGTGTTTACAGTCCACCTATTTATTGCCTCAGTGCGAAACATATGAATCAGTGATTGGACAGTGCGAACACCTGCGGACAAAGTCAGGATCAACAAGGCCGATTCAGAACAACTTTGAATTTATAGAGTGCTTCGTTGCTAGGACGGCTCCAAAGTCACCGTTTACTTATTAAAAGTAATGGAACTGAATCGTTAATTAAAGGGATAGTCAGATGAAAAACTAAAAAATCACCAATTAGTCATTAGTCCATGAAATTCAGTTATGTGTTAAATACAATTGACATACTAGGTTGCTTCAATGCAAGAAAACAAAATAGTGAACAATTAGCTAGGTATTCTACTAGATTCCCTCCGGCCGATGTGCTGCATTTTTCTTCTAAAGCGTAGTGCAACTGTATCGGTTCTGAGGTCGCTGGCGCCTTCCCGATAGACAGAGCACTCATTGTGTAATACGAGTCCAGCCAGCGCTCCGCGAAACACTCGGCGACTGCGGACAGGGCCGCTCAAAACAGATTGCAACTTTTCTACACATCATGTCACAAAAAAATTAATTGCAGGGTATTTTTTTAGAAGTACACGTTCGTACGAAGAAGCATGTTATCGGTAGAGAAACGATGCACATTAAACCTCCTGATCGATTTTTGATCAGTGACCTATTTTAGCGGTGGTTTTACTTTCTCAAGGCAACATTTTTTTTCATATGGGAATTACCATGAGAAAAGTTGCTCGGTGCTACTTGGTGGCAACAAGCCAAAAAATCGCGTTTTCTTTAATTTTTTAACCGCCTGCTTTTAAAGTATGGTATCTTTTAGTCATGTTTTTTATGTTTAAAGGTGGACATCTAGAAATGGTAGTTCTTAAGTTTTTCACCCGACTATCCCTTTAATAGAAGTTAAAAAACTTCAGCCTGAACCGGGATTGGAACCCGAGCCTTCTGCATTGGAAGCAGGGATCCTAACCACTGGACCAACGAGCCACCTTCTTCTACCACTTAAAACTATGCTTGTTCCACGGAAATCAACAGATTACTGGCGTTCTTTGACGCATCGTTGATGATGATGATTTTTAGGGTTTAAAGTCACATATTTTTGCAGCTTTACTCTAAATTTGTAACACATAATAGGTAACATTAGACTATAGTTTAAATGCATTATAATATTTAACTACTACTGGGCCTTAGTTTAGTCCTAGTTTCAATTCTTGTCTTGGGCCAAGTGAGATAGCTCACATTCATATCTAGGTCTTTTTTAGCGTTTTATGCCTATATAGTTTGTTTCTGTTTTAGTTTAAGTTTACTTTTAGTATAATCATGCATAACTTTAATTTAATTGAAATATTCCGTCGAAATAATGTTGACTGTTTATGTTGATCTCCACATATTGTACCATCCGTCAAATGAAAAATGTACTTACACTCTAGGGGCCCCTCCAGCGAGATACATGTCTCTTTCGGGGCTAATACACATATTTGTAATGTAAAATAGAAAGAGATTATTACGGGTTGAGTACAGAGTCAGTGAACAAACATTACCATGCGTAACGCAACTCGGCCAGACTGGACAATGCAGTCGACCTCACATTCACTCTTTAGGCGAAGACGGGGTAAACAAGTTTCATGTGATAGCTGTGTTGCAGTGGGATGCCAGGCAGAAGACTGGCCTAGGGCTACTTAACTACTGTGCTCGTATTTCCTGGTCGCCACCCCCTAGCACAGGGATGTGAACCAATGTACCCATGTAATCATGTGATAGCTGTGTTGCAGTGGGATGCCAGGCGGAAGACTGGCCTAGGGCTACTCAACTACTGGGCTCGTATTTCCTGGTCGCCACCCCCTAGCACAGGGATGTGAACCAATGTACCCATGTAATCATGTGATAGCTGTGTTGCAGTGGGATGCCAGGCGGAAGACTGGCCTAGGGCTACTCAACTACTGGGCTCGTATTTCCTGGTCGCCACCCCCTAGCACAGGGATGTGAACCAATGTACCCATGTAATCATGTGACAGCTGTGTTGCAGTGGGATGCGAGGCGGAAGACTGGCCTAGGGCTACTCAACTACTGTGCTCGTATTTCCTGGTCGCCACCCCCTAGCACAGGGATGTGAACCAATGTACCCATGTAATCATGTGATAGCTGTGTTGCAGTGGGATGCGAGGCGGAAGACTGGCCTAGGGCTACTCAACTACTGTGCTCGTATTTCCTGGTCGCCACCCCCTAGCACAGGGATGTGAACCAATGTACCCATGTAATCATGTGACAGCTGTGTTGCAGTGGGATGCGAGGCGGAAGACTGGCCTAGGGCTACTCAACTACTGGGCTCGTATTTCCTGGTCGCCACCCCCTAGCACAGGGATGTGAACCAATGTACCCATGTAATCATGTGATAGCTGTGTTGCAGTGGGATGCGAGGCGGAAGACTGGCCTAGGGCTACTCAACTACTGTGCTCGTATTTCCTGGTCGCCTGCCACCCCCTAGCACAGGGATGTGAACCAATGTACCCATGTAATCATGTGATAGCTGTGTTGCAGTGGGATGCGAGGCGGAAGACTGGCCTAGGGCTACTCAACTACTGGGCTCGTATTTCCTGGTCGCCACCCCCTAGCACAGGGATGTGAACCAATGTACCCATGTAATCATGTGATAGCTGTGTTGCAGTGGGATGCGAGGCGGAAGACTGGCCTAGGGCTACTCAACTACTGTGCTCGTATTTCCTGGTCGCCACCCCCTAGCACAGGGATGTGAACCAATGTACCCATGTAATCATGTGATAGCTGTGTTGCAGTGGGATGCGAGGCGGAAGACTGGCCTAGGGCTACTCAACTACTGTGCTCGTATTTCCTGGTCGCCACCCCCTAGCACAGGGATGTGAACCAATGTACCCATGTAATCATGTGATAGCTGTGTTGCAGTGGGATGCGAGGCGGAAGACTGGCCTAGGGCTACTCAACTACTGTGCTCGTATTTCCTGGTCGCCACCCCCTAGCACAGGGATGTGAACCAATGTACCCATGTAATCATGTGATAGCTGTGTTGCAGTGGGATGCGAGGCGGAAGACTGGCCTAGGGCTACTCAACTACTGTGCTCGTATTTCCTGGTCGCCACCCCCTAGCACAGGGATGTGAACCAATGTACCCATGTAATCATGTGATAGCTGTGTTCAGTGGGATGCCAGGCAGAAGACTGGCCTAGGGCTACTCAACTACTGTGCTCGTATTTCCTGGTCGCCACCCCCTAGCACAGGGATGTGAACCAATGTACCCATGTAATCATGTGATAGCTGTGTTGCAGTGGGATGCCAGGCAGAAGACTGGCCTAGGGCTTCTCAACTACTGTGCTCGTATTTCCTGGTCGCCACCCCCTAGCACAGGGATGTGAACCAATGTACCCATGTAATCATGTGATAGCTGTGTTCAGTGGGATGCCAGGCAGAAGACTGGCCTAGGGCTACTCAACTACTGTGCTCGTATTTCCTGGTCGCCACCCCCTAGCACAGGGATGTGAACCAATGTACCCATGCAATCATGTGATAGCTATGTGCAACTGTAGTGTATTTTTCATCATCATTTCATGTCATATGCGCACAATAATTGGTCTGCTGACCACCATGCTGGATCTCGTCAGCCAATAGAGATTCGCCTCCCCGTCGTTATACTTTATGCCCCCCGGCAGACCGTCATGTTGGGTTCAGGAAGAATTTGACTTATCTGAAATTTTGCATGGTTGTTGTTACTGTAATCATAGGTTTTGCTCCGTATACATTTTTAAAAATATTTTTATAAACCACTTTTTCGTGAAACAGGTCTATTAGACCTGGACTTGGGTTGGATACTTGAACATTCCGAACGTGACCAATGAAGTTTGTGCACTCTATACTGTGGCGGAATAAAATATCTTTGTACGAATGTGTGAGTGAACGCAAGGAATCTGTTGATTTCCTTTGAACCAGCGTGCGTGAAAGGGGCAACAGATAGTAATCTGAGGTCGATATGTGTCAGAGCTACCTACTGCATCCGCTGTACCGAATGAGGTAGTTCCACGTAGACCTTGGTAGAACAGACGTCTTTATAGGAACGAATAAACTGGTTGCACTCGCAGCTCCAAATGCTGATTTCACTGGAAGGAATGAGGATATTGTCTGCTCGAGGTTTTTATCACCCGGGCCGTATTCGCGCGTCCGTCACCGTTGAGGTATCTATCTGCTGTACCTATACTCGCCCTTGCCTAGTAGAGTGCAAACAGAAACATATGCGTTTGGATTTATATTTCAATTCCTTCTGTCTGTCCAAATTTGTTTATTTAATTTTAAACGTTCTACAATGTACATATATTTTCCTAATTTATTACATCAATTCATTTTGAATATTCGTCTAAACACTCAAAATTTGAAGTTAAATATGTGGTTAAGATTCATTTTACTATGCAAAAATCAATATATAAAAGAGCTAACCGTCATTTTCCTGGGAGATCTGCAGTTGCTTCATTTTACTGTGAAATGCATAAATAAACACCTAGCGAATTGTTGGCCGCCCGAAATAGGACTGACGTAAGATCCGCTGACGCAGGGTTAGCTCAATAAACATTGGAAGAGCTAAGGCACTGATTTGCCCGCAAGCTTGGTTGAGGCTCCGCAGATGGCGTCCTGAAATAACTCGATTGACTCGGGCGCCGCGCAGGGTTGCCTCACTCTCCCTTCCTACCTGGACGTGACACTGTTGGCTTGCCGAAAATATTAAATGCGGAACATTTTCTGCGACATAAAAATGTTATCTCACGTTTTGTCCTTCACCTATCGATAAAAAAGAAATTAGCATTTTTCATCTTTGTTTTCTGGAAAAATGATATACAGAAACTTTCCAGAAAGTTTCAGAAAAAATTTCGCGACAGTGTTGTTCTGAAAAATGATGTTTTCTGATACTGTCCTCCGCCTTTCATTACAAAAATACGGTGGATTTTTTTCTCTTGGTTTTCCGGAAAAAATTTAATTTGGTACATTAAAGCGAGATAAAGAAGTTACACATTTTTTTTACCTTCTCCCTGCCTACGTGATTGCGAAAGAGTTGGGCCCACTACGCGCCCCATGCTACGCGCCCACGCTACGCGCCCCATGCTACGCGCCCCATGCTACGCGCCCGTACTACGCGCTCATGCTACGCGCCCATGCTACGCCCCCCATGCTACGCGCCCCATGCTACGCGCCCCATGCTACGCACCCCATGCTACGCCCCCCATGCTACGCGCCCCATGCTACGCGCCCATGCTACGCGCCCCATGCTACGCGCCCCATGCTACGCGCCCATGCTACGCGCCCATGCTACACGCCCATGCTACGCGCCCCTGCTACGCGCCCCTGCTACGCGCCCCTGCTACGCGCCCCTGCTACGCCCGTCACAACCTAGGATGGGCGCAACCACGCCCCTTCAGCCGCGCCCGGTAACGATGTCACTGACTGATCGGTTACTTCCTCTAGGTCTCACACTAGTGACGTCATTACGATAATAACCATCGTCAAGACTCAGTGGTACGCGACACTGACATACGGGGTATGGGTTCGACTCCCACGGCCGTTACATTGACTTACGTAGCTAGTCTCATACGTACGATTAGCAGAGTCCAATAGTACCATTGCCTTACGTAACTAGTCTCATACGTACGATTAGCAGAGTCCAATAGTACCATTGCCTTACGTAACTAGTCTCATACGTACGATTAGCAGAGTCCAATAGTACCATTGACTTACGTAACTAGTCTCATACGTACGATTAGCAGAGTCCAATAGTACCATTGACTTACGTAGCTAGTCTCATACGTACGATTAGCAGAGTCCAATAGTACCATTGACTTACGTAGCTAGTCTCATACGTACGATTAGCAGAGTCCAATAGTACCATTGACTTACGTAACTAGTCTCATACGTACGATTAGCAGAGTCCAATAGTACCATTGACTTACGTAACTAGTCTCATACGTACGATTAGCAGAGTCCAATAGTACCATTGACTTACGTAACTAGTCTCATACGTACGATTAGCAGAGTCCAATAGTACCATTGACTTACGTAACTAGTCTCATACGTATGATTAGCAGAGTCCAATAGTACCATTGACTTACGTAACTAGTCTCATACGTACGATTAGCAGAGTCCAATAGTACCATTGACTTACGTAACTAGTCTCATACGTACGATTAGCAAGTCCAATAGTACCATTGACTTACGTAACTAGTCTCATACGTATGATTAGCAGAGTCCAATAGTACCATTGACTTACGTAACTAGTCTCATACGCACGATTAGCAGAGTCCAATAGTACCATTGACTTACGTAACTAGTCTCATACGTACGATTAGCAGAGTCCAATAGTACCATTGCCTTACGTAACAAGTCTCATACGTACGATTAGCAGAGTCCAATAGCACCATTGACTTACGTAACTAGTCTCATACGTACGATTAGCAGAGTCCAATAGTACCATTGCCTTACGTAACAAGTCTCATACGTACGATTAGTAGAGTCCAATAGTACCATTGACTTACGTAACTAGTCTCATACGTACGATTAATAGAGTCCAATAGTACCATTGACTTACGTAACTAGTCTCATACGTACGATTAGCAGAGTCCAATAGTACCATTGACTTACGTAACTAGTCTCATACGTACGATTAGCAGAGTCCAATAGTACCATTGACTTACGTAACTAGTCTCATACGTACGATTAGCAGAGTCCAATAGTACCATTGCCTTACGTAAGAAGTCTCATACGTACGATTAGCAGAGTCCAATAGTACCATTGACTTACGTAACTAGTCTCATACGTACGATTAGCAGAGTCCAATAGTACCATTGCCTTACGTAACAAGTCTCATACGTACGATTAGCAGAGTCCAATAGTACCATTGACTTACGTAACTAGTCTCATACGTACGATTAGCAGAGTCCAATAGTACCATTGACTTACGTAACTAGTCTCATACGTACGATTAGCAGAGTCCAATAGTACCATTGCCTTACGTAACAAGTCTCATACGTACGATTAGCAGAGTCCAATAGCACCATTGACTTACGTAACTAGTCTCATACGTACGATTAGCAGAGTCCAATAGTACCATTGCCTTACGTAACAAGTCTCATACGTACGATTAGTAGAGTCCAATAGTACCATTGACTTACGTAACTAGTCTCATACGTACGATTAGTAGAGTCCAATAGTACCATTGACTTACGTAACTAGTCTCATACGTACGATTAGCAGAGTCCAATAGTACCATTGACTTACGTAACTAGTCTCATACGTACGATTAGCAGAGTCCAATAGTACCATTGACTTACGTAACTAGTCTCATACGTACGATTAGCAGAGTCCAATAGTACCATTGACTTACGTAACTAGTCTCATACGTATGATTAGCAGAGTCCAATAGTACCATTGACTTACGTAACTAGTCTCATACGTACGATTAGCAGAGTCCAATAGTACCATTGACTTACGTAACTAGTCTCATACGTACGATTAGCAAGTCCAATAGTACCATTGACTTACGTAACTAGTCTCATACGTATGATTAGCAGAGTCCAATAGTACCATTGACTTACGTAACTAGTCTCATACGCACGATTAGCAGAGTCCAATAGTACCATTGACTTACGTAACTAGTCTCATACGTACGATTAGCAGAGTCCAATAGTACCATTGCCTTACGTAACAAGTCTCATACGTACGATTAGCAGAGTCCAATAGCACCATTGACTTACGTAACTAGTCTCATACGTACGATTAGCAGAGTCCAATAGGACCATTGCCTTACGTAACAAGTCTCATACGTACGATTAGTAGAGTCCAATAGTACCATTGACTTACGTAACTAGTCTCATACGTACGATTAGTAGAGTCCAATAGTACCATTGACTTACGTAACTAGTCTCATACGTACGATTAGCAGAGTCCAATAGTACCATTGACTTACGTAACTAGTCTCATACGTACGATTAGCAGAGTCCAATAGTACCATTGACTTACGTAACTAGTCTCATACGTACGATTAGCAGAGTCCAATAGTACCATTGCCTTACGTAAGAAGTCTCATACGTACGATTAGCAGAGTCCAATAGTACCATTGACTTACGTAACTAGTCTCATACGTACGATTAGCAGAGTCCAATAGTACCATTGCCTTACGTAACAAGTCTCATACGTACGATTAGCAGAGTCCAATAGTACCATTGACTTACGTAACTAGTCTCATACGGACGATTAGCAGAGTCCAATAGTACCATTGACTTACGTAACTAGTCTCATACGTACGATTAGCAGAGTCCAATAGTACCATTGCCTTACGTAACAAGTCTCATACGTACGATTAGCAGAGTCCAATAGCACCATTGACTTACGTAACTAGTCTCATACGTACGATTAGCAGAGTCCAATAGTACCATTGCCTTACGTAACAAGTCTCATACGTACGATTAGTAGAGTCCAATAGTACCATTGACTTACGTAACTAGTCTCATACGTACGATTAGTAGAGTCCAATAGTACCATTGACTTACGTAACTAGTCTCATACGTACGATTAGCAGAGTCCAATAGTACCATTGACTTACGTAACTAGTCTCATACTTACGATTAGCAGAGTCCAATAATACCATTGACTTACGTAACTAGTCTCATACGTACGATTAGCAGAGTCCAATAGTACCATTGACTTACGTAACAAGTCTCATACGTACGATTAGCAGAGTCCAATAGTACCATTGACTTACGTAACTAGTCTCATACGTACGATTAGCAGAGTCCAATAGTACCATTGACTTACGTAACTAGTCCCATACGTACGATTAGCAGAGTCCAATAGTACCATTGACTTACGTAACTAGTCTCATACGTACGATTAGCAGAGTCCAATAGTACCATTGACTTACGTAACTAGTCTCATACGTACGATTAGCAGAGTCCAATAGTACCATTGACTTACGTAACTAGTCTCATACGTACGATTAGCAGAGTCCAATAGTACCATTGACTTACGTAACAAGTCTCATACGTACGATTAGCAGAGTCCAATAGTACCATTGACTTACGTAACTAGTCTCATACGTACGATTAGCAGAGTCCAATAGTACCATTGACTTACGTAACTAGTCTCATACGTACGATTAGCAGAGTCCAATAGTACCATTGACTTACGTAACAAGTCTCATACGTACGATTAGCAGAGTCCAATAGTACCATTGACTTACGTAACTAGTCTCATACGTACGATTAGCAGAGTCCAATAGTACCATTGACTTACGTAACTAGTCTCATACGTACGATTAGCAGAGTCCAATAGTACCATTGACTTACGTAACTAGTCTCATACGTACGATTAGCAGAGTCCAATAGTACCATTGACTTACGTAACAAGTCTCATACGTACGATTAGCAGAGTCCAATAGTACCATTGACTTACGTAACTAGTCTCATACGTACGATTAGCAGAGTCCAATAGTACCATTGACTTACGTAACTAGTCTCATACGTACGATTAGCAGAGTCCAATAGTACCATTGACTTACGTAACTAGTCTCATACGTACGATTAGCAGAGTCCAATAGTACCATTGACTTACGTAACTAGTCTCATACGTACGATTAGCAGAGTCCAATAGTACCATTGACTTACGTAACTAGTCTCATACGTACGATTAGCAGAGTCCAATAGTACCATTGACTTACGTAACTAGTCTCATACGTACGATTAGCAGAGTCCAATAGTACCGGTAGTAGTTTCTGAAAGTGGTCCATTGGTGTTAATTTACGACATTGGGTTGGATAACTGGAAATTCCTTACACAGCGGGCGTGACCTATGAGTAATGTGGGCGTGACTTGTGCTCTCCACTAAGCGGCAGACTGCCTTTACGCATGTGTGAAAGAAAACCAGAAATAAGGTGATTTGTGTTGAAACAGTAGATAAGAATCTGTGGTCGGCATGAGACTAGTTCCGTTGAGGACAGTATATTCGCAAATACGATTACAGACTTGCCCAATAGAATATATGTCCAAATGATTAGGTTTATTTCGCCAGACTGGGGTGTTACCCCCCCCCCCCCCCCCCCCTCTTCTCGTGGTGACCGGTGCCTGCAAGAAGGGCTCTCGCACAAACATCATAGTCTAGCTCACTGTCTCAACTTGTCCGCCTGTATATGTTCTCATTCATGCATCTTTGACACCCGAACGCCCACCAACCCCTATCTAGCTGTCTAATCTAGCTGTCTAATCTCGCTGTCGAGTACGTCCTAATCCGTAAAACAACAATAAATTTATAATAATAATAATAATAATAATAATAACTAGGAAAACGCTCTGTTTGACGCGTTGATAAGCGAGCGCGTCAATATCTACGAACTTTCTGGCGAAAAGATTGCAATGCTAATACAAACAACAATTAACAACAATTAAAGAATGCGCATTGCAAAATTTTTTCTAATTTCCATAGCTATTATACTTCCCGACATTGTTGGATGCAGTGCAATGTGCGTTGCTAAGAATTTTCGCTGTCATGTTTTCGCCGCGGTCCGCCACCGTTACTAACAGTTGTTGACAGCATTTAAAATGTTATTTCTGCCTCTAATACGTATCAGATTGCGTTTGCGTTAGTATATTCGTAACCGGACAAAAATTTACTATAAGATAGCCACCTCACATTTTGCTGTTACTGTGTTTCAGAAATATATTTTCGAGTAACTTTTGTGTAACTTTGCCAATATTTATCAGATCGCCTTAAAATGAACATATTCGTCGCCGGAAAAAGCTTTAAAAAAATATGGCTATCTCACATTAGCCGCCATTTTGTTTCAGAAAAAAAATTTGCAGTAACTATGGTGTAACTTTGTAATTTTTCAAACGATTTTGCCTCAAAACTATACACCTTCAATCCACATTGAGGCTTGTGGATGGTCCAAATTTCAAGTTGATCGGACTTTCCGTTCGACCGCTATCGACAGACATAAAAAAAAAAAACAAAAAAAAAACAGAACGAAGTGCCATGAGAGTCAAGTGGAAACGCTCGCTTCGCTCGCTTAATAATAATAATAATAATAATAATAATAATAATAATAATAATAATAATAATAATAATAATAATAATAATAATAATAATAATAATAATAATTATAATTATAATAATAATAATAACAATAATAATAATAATCATCATAGTAGTAATAGTAATATTACTAGTAATAATAGTTAAATAATCACGAGAGTGGGTTTATTTTGTTATCCACGAAACACAAAACAAAAACAAGAAAACGAAGAATTTGATTGAGCAAACCAACAATCAAACAATCGGAATTCTCGGGCGGAGTTCTTCATCAAATACAAATAATAAAATAAAAAACCGTTCGATTCGGAAAGCCGAGCTCGCCGCAAAGAATTCAGCCAAACGTTTTCACGATCGGTTCGGACGGTGACAAGTTGCAAATCACTTGACGACAAAAACGACCGCCGCGACTGCGTTGCGCTCGTCCGATCGGCTGCCAGGCCGAAACGTCGGGATACAATGGGATAATATGACGTTTCGGAGATGACGTTGACTGAATTATGATCGCACATTTCAATCTTTACTGCTATCTGCCGGGAAACCTTGGAACTAAACATTTCTGGCATATTTCCGCAGCAAGACAAAGGCTTGTATTGTGTCTCGGATTGTGTTGAAACCCAGTAAGTTACTAGTTACGGCCTATACGGGTAGGGTTAGACACAGGATGTAGATGAAATCTCTCCGTGTCTATTACGTCATAGTTCATACACCTATAAAACAGATTTATAAGGTTGTTCCAAAGTAGCAGCCGAGTCCAAGGGTTCCACATCCCACATCTACTTGAAACAGGTCAATTAGGATTAATTTACGACACGGGTTGGATACCTGGAAAAGCCTAACACAATGGGCGTGACTAAAAATGATGCTTGTGAACTGGGCTGTATACAAAAATCTTTGAAAGAACGTCAGGAATTTGTTGATTTTGTTTGAAACAGCGTGCATTACAGGGACCCTAGATCAGGATCTGAGGGCGGTACGAGCAAGTTACGTTGAGGCTGAAGTCTATGGTTTACAGCTTCGTGTTATAAACAATCTGTATTGAATTGTACCAGTTGCCTATACAGGCATTTCACGGAGTCTCATATATTCTGTTACTTCGTGCACTCATCAAAAACAATTTGTAACTATTGGTATGATAATAATTTTTCGTAGGAATACCCGTTATAGGGTGCATACCAGCTTTACATGTTCCCCTCTTCAGGTGACTAACTAGGTTATTAGGGTGTTTGGATAGCTGGGAAGGAATGTCCGAGGGCTATTAGTAGGACTCGATCCCAGCATTCGCCTTTATTACTGGGGAAAACCTCGGGAAAAACCTTCAGTCAGGACTACCGGTGGCCGGAATCGAACTGGCTACCTCCCGAATTAGAGTCTCGCGTCTTACCGCTGAGCCACCTCTATCGGTAAACTATTGGTAGAGATCGTCTTCCAACCCATATTGCAACCTGGCTACCATACGCGTGCACAGTAGTTGATCAATGGGGTGCAAAATAAATTTCCGTCCAAAGTACTTCCCGGCGGCGCCAGTGGGGGGTGTGGGGGGGATGTCTCCCAGAAAAAAGCGCCGCAGGCAATTTGAAAAGAAAAACATGCATGTTTTAATGTTTTTTAAGAGTATTAAGGGAGTACAGGTTGTCTGTTGATTGGGTTATTTCAAAAAATTCTTTGAGGATTTCAATGATATCATTGTAACGAAGTGATGGAAGTGGTCAGTCATAAAGCCAAAATCTTGGCGGTAGAGCAACCAACAGGTCATGTGGAGGCTGACCAACGTCAATCGAATCGTGGACATCAGATGAGATTAGATCAAACGTCACCATTTCTGTCGCCCCTTACGACAGGCACTGTCCTGGACCTATTCGTTGTTCGTTCACGGGCAAAACAGGCATTGGAGAAACAGTGAAAGTTTGAGGTATATATTTTAGTCGAGACAGAGAAATTTCTACTGTGTTGTGACTTGTGAGCAAGATACTACTAAATACAATTTTCCAATCTAATGCCTGAAAAAGCACACCTTTCCCAATGGGGGGGCAACTGCCTCCCTTGCCCCCCCCCCCCCCCCCCCCCCCCAGCCACCAGGCAACTAGACCAGGCTGCAACTGTAGTGATCTGTGATCTGGATCAGGTTCGCGTAAACACCCTGATCAGTTGTCAAGAACACAGCACTAAGACAACCTGAGATGTAAATCTCATACGTCTAATAATAGATATCTGCACCGCGCATGTAAACACTCTGATCAGTTATCAAGAACACAGCACTAAGACAACCTGAGATGTAAATCTCATACGTCTATTAATAGATATCTGCACCGCGCATGTAAACACACTGATCAGTTATCAAGAACACAGCACTAAGACAACCTGATATGTAAATCTCATACGTCTAATAATAGATATCTGCACCGCGCATGTAAACACTCTGATCAGTTGTCAAGAACACAGCACTAAGACAACCTGAGATGTAAATCTCATACGTCTAATAATAGATATCTGCACCGCGCATGTAAACACTCTGATCAGTTGTCAAGAACACAGCACTAAGACAACCTGAGATGTAAATCTCATACGTCTAATAATAGATATCTGCACCGCGCATGTAAACACTCTGATCAGTTATCAAGAACACCGCTCTAAGACAACCTGAGATGTAAATCTCATACGTCTAATAACAGATATCTGCACCGCGCATGTAAACACTCTGATCAGTTGTCAAGAACACAGCACTTAGACAACCTGAGATGTAAATCTCATACGTCTTATAATAGATATCTGCACCGCGCATGTAAACACCCTGATCAGTTGTCAAGAACACAGCACTAAGACAAACTGGGATGTAAATCTCATACGTCTAATAATAGATATCTGCACCGCGCATGTAAACACCCTGATCAGTTATCAAGAACACAGCACTAAGACAACCTGATATGTAAATCTCATAGTCTAATAATAGATATCTGCACCGCGCATGTAAACACCCTGATCAGTTATCAAGAACACAGCACTAAGACAACCTGGGATGTAAATCTCATACGTCTAATAATAGATATCTGCACCGCGCATGTAAACACTCTGATCAGTTATCAAGAACACAGCACTAAGACAACCTGAGATGTAAATCTCATACGTCTAATAATAGATATCTGCACCGCGCATGTAAACACTCTGATCAGTTATCAAGAACACAGCACTAAGACAACCTGGGATGTAAATCTCATACGTCTAATAATAGATATCTGCACCGCGCATGTAAACACCCTGATCAGTTATCAAGAACACAGCACTAAGACAACCTGGGATGTAAATCTCATACGTCTAATAATAATATCTGCACCGCGCATGTAAACACTCTGATCAGTTATCAAGAACACAGCACTAAGACAACCTGGGATGTAAATCTCATACGTCTAATAATAGATATCTGCACCGCGCATGTAAACACTCTGATCAGTTATCAAGAACACAGCACTAAGACAACCTGGGATGTAAATCTCATACGTCTAATATTAGATATCTGCACCGCGCATGTAAACACCCTGATCAGTTATCAAGAACTCAGCACTAAGACAACCTGAGATGTAAATCTCATACGTCTAATAATAGATATCTGCACCGCGCATGTAAACACTCTGATCAGTTATCAAGAACACAGCACTAAGACAACCTGAGATGTAAATCTCATACGTCTAATAATAGATATCTGCACCGCGCATGTAAACACTCTGATCAGTTGTCAAGAACACAGCACTAAGACAACCTGGGATGTAAATCTCATACGTCTAATAATAGATATCTGCACCGCGCATGTTAACACCCTGATCAGTTATCAAGAACACAGCACTAAGACAACCTGAGATGTAAATCTCATACGTCTAATAATAGATATCTGCACCGCGCATGTAAACACTCTGATCAGTTGTCAAGAACACAGCACTAAGACAACCTTAGATGTAAATCTCATACGTCTAATAATAGATATCTGCACCGCGCATGTGAACACCCTGATCAGTTATCAAGAACACAGCACTAAGACAACCTGAGATGTAAATCTCATACGTCTATTAATAGATATCTGCACCGCGCATGTAACCACTCTGATCAGTTATCAAGAACACAGCACTTAGACAACCTGGGATGTCAATCTCATACGTCTAATAATAGATATCTGCACCGCGCATGTAAACACCCTGATCAGTTGTCAAGAACACAGCACTAAGACAACCTGGGATGTAAATCTCATACGTCTAATAATAGATATCTGCACCGCGCATGTAAACACCCTGATCAGTTATCAAGAACACAGCACTAAGACAACCTGAGATGTAAATCTCATACGTCTTATAATAGATATCTGCACCGCGCATGTAAACACCCTGATCAGTTATCAAGAACACAGCACTAAGACAACCTGAGATGTAACTCATACGTCTAATAGTAGATATCTGCACCGCGCATGTAAACACCCTGATCAGTTATCAAGAACACAGCACTAAGACCACCTGGGATGTAAATCTCATACGTCTAATAATAGATATCTGCACCGCGCATGTAAACACTCTGATCAGTTATCAAGAACACAGCACTAAGACAACCTGGGATGTAAATCTCATACGTCTAATAATAGATATCTGCACCGCGCATGTAAACACTCTGATCAGTTATCAAGAACACAGCACTAAGACAACCTGGGATGTAAATCTCATACGTCTAATATTAGATATCTGCACCGCGCATGTAAACACCCTGATCAGTTATCAAGAACACAGCACTAAGACAACCTGAGATGTAAATCTCATACGTCTATTAATAGATATCTGCACCGCGCATGTAAACACTCTGATCAGTTATCAAGAACACAGCACTTAGACAACCTGGAATGTAAATCTCATACGTCTAATAATAGATATCTGCACCGCGCATGTAAACACCCTGATCAGTTGTCAAGAACACAGCACTAAGACAACCTGGGATGTAAATCTCATACGTCTAATAATAGATATCTGCACCGCGCATGTAAACACCCTGATCAGTTATCAAGAACACAGCACTAAGACAACCTGAGATGTAAATCTCATACGTCTAATAATAGATATCTGCACCGCGCATGTAAACACCCTGATCAGTTATCAAGAACACAGCACTAAGACAACCTGGGATGTAAATCTCATACGTCTAATAATAGATATCTGCACCGCGCATGTTAACACTCTGATCAGTTATCAAGAACACAGCACTAAGACAACCTGAGATGTAAATCTCATACGTCTAATAATAGATAACTGCACCGCGCATGTAAACACTCTGATCAGTTATCAAGATCACAGCACTAAGACAACCTGAGATGTAAATCTCATACGTCTAATAATAGGTATCTGCACCACACATGTAAACACCCTGATCAGTTATCAAGATCACAGCACTAAGACAACCTGAGATGTAAATCTCATACGTCTAATAATAGGTATCTGCACCACACATGTAAACACCCTGATCAGTTATCAAGATCACAGCACTAAGACAACCTGAGATGTAAATCTCATACGTCTAATAATAGATATCTGCACCGCGCATGTAAACACTCTGATCAGTTATCAAGAACACAGCACTAAGACAACCTGAGATGTAACTCATACGTCTAATAATAGATATCTGCACCGCGCATGTAAACACACTGATCAGTTATCAAGAACACAGCACTAAGACAACCTGAGATGTAACTCATACGTCTAATAATAGGTATCTGCACCGCGCATGTAAACACTCTGATCAGTTATCAAGAACACAGCACTAAGACAACCTGAGATGTAACTCATACGTCTAATAATAGGTATCTGCACCGCGCATGTAAACACTCTGATCAGTTATCAAGAACACAGCACTAAGACAACCTGAGATGTAACTCATACGTTTAATAATAGATATCTGCACCGCGCATGTAAACACTCTGATCAGTTATCAAGAACACAGCACTAAGACAACCTGAGATGTAACTCATACGTTTAATAATAGATATCTGCACCGCGCATGTAAACACTCTGATCAGTTATCAAGAACACAGCACTAAGACAACCTGAGATGTAACTCATACGTCTAATAATAGATATCTGCACCGCGCATGTAAACACTCTGATCAGTTATCAAGAACACAGCACTAAGACAACCTGAGATGTAACTCATACGTTTAATAATAGATATCTGCACCGCGCATGTAAACACTCTGATCAGTTATCAAGAACACAGCACTAAGACAACCTGAGATGTAACTCATACGTTTAATAATAGATATCTGCACCGCGCATGTAAACACTCTGATCAGTTATCAAGAACACAGCACTAAGACAACCTGAGATGTAACTCATACGTCTAATAGTAGATATCTGCACCGCAGAGCATGCAACAAGTGGACGGACAGCATTTCTTGTTTTGCGTCGTCGACTGGGAAATTGACGTACCTAAATGTTGCATATTGCTAATGATGCATAATATAATGTAATCGATGTGTGTATATTAACAGAAGTAGCACACACCAAACAGAAAGAACGCAGTCACGGTTGAAACGTTGTACGAATTTGTAAATTTGCAAAATATTCAGCATTTTCATGATTTTTTATCGTGTTATCCAAATATTGAAAATGTATACGAATACAAAACCATTGTTTATACGCGAATGTGCATAATTATGTCAAATTCCTGCTAAGAATACAGCTCGCTAAATAAAATTAAATAAATATATTTAGATGTATCATCGTCGCCAGAACACTTTTCAGGGGGGGGGGGGTTGGGGGGCGCTTTAGCCCCCAAATTAGCCCCGCAGAGCGTTTTGGGGGATTTCCAACACTTTCCAACCAATTTTGGTAGGTTCTGAATTGAACCTCGTATACTTTGTCAAAACAGGGCTCCATTTTGATTCAGATAATAGACATGAATAATCCTCATATGAATCAAATTAAAAAACATGCTGTATAACACTGAAATCATCAAAACGTAGGAACAACATCGTTTGAGATATCTGACCCATCTGGCTTAAAATAGTAGTAAGAAGCTCCATCGAGCACGTGGTGACTGACGAGTGGGGGATGGGCCGGGGGTGGTGTGGTCATATTGCCCCCGCTCGTAACAGTCAGTCAGTGGTGCTTTGATTTTGATCTGCAAATGACCATACTTATTGGACGCGTTAAATTAACATATTCGTGAAGGGACGGATTGACTTGAGAATTCAAATCTTTATTACCCTATTTGATTTTGTATAACATACTGTATATGAAATGACGCATTTTGCCAGTTCAATTTCAAAATTCCTGAAATCCAGGGGGCCCAATGCCCCCCTTGCTCCCCTCGCGGCGCCCATGCTCAAAGATATCGGAAACGTTAAATCTACGCGGAGTCTTTTAGCTGAACAATCTGTCAAGTTTTGTAAATGTGGCGGTTTTTTATTTCTGTCTTTAATTTAATAATTTAGAATGTAATAATTATTGATATGAAAGCCGTAACAAGTACAATATTTGACAGTTTTAAAATTAATTTTTTAGCTGATACATAACCAAATTCTTCGTAGGAATAATTTGTTCATTAACTGCAGCTTTCTCGAGATAGCCTAGGAACCCATTGCTGTTCGCGTTCTGTGAAGATTGTCCTGTCTAGACAGAGAAATGCCAGGAACTGAATAGATTGGCGGAACGAGTGTGAGCCACGGTTCAATCATAACAAGCGAGTATCACCTCCAAGACAGAGAGGCGATACCATCAGTGCATAAGGATGATGACCTAAGTACAGCCCCGCGCATAGATTACACAGCGCGACTAGTAGGTGTGGTCACATATATCACCTCCAAGACAGAGAGGCGATACCATCAGTGCATAAGGATGATGAACACAAGTACAGCCCCGCGCATAGATTACACAGCGCGACTAGTAGGTGTGGTCACATATATCACCTCCAAGACAGAGAGGCGATACCATCAGTGCATAAGGATGATGAACACAAGTACAGCCTCGCGCATAGATTACACAGCGCGACTAGTAGGTGCAGGTCACATATATCACCTCCAAGACAGAGAGGCGATACCATCAGTGCATAAGGATGATGAACACAAGTACAGCCCCGCGCATAGATTACACAGCGCGACTAGTAGGTGTGGTCACATATATCACCTCCAAGACAGAGAGGCGACACCATCAGTGCATAAGGATGATGAACACAAGTACAGCCCCGCGCATAGATTACACAGCGCGACTAGTAGGTGCAGGTCACATATATCACCTCCAAGACAGAGACGCGATACCATCAGTGCATAAGGATGATGAACACAAGTACAGCCCCGCGCATAGATTACACAGCGCGACTAGTAGGTGAGGTCACATATATCACCTCCAAGACAGAGAGGCGATACCATCGGTGCATAAGGATGATGAACACAAGTACAGCCCCGCGCATAGATTACACAGCGCGACTAGTAGGTGTGGTCACATATATCACCTCCAAGACAGAGAGGCGATACCATCAGTGCATAAGGATGATGAACACAAGTACAGCCCCGCGCATAGATTACACAGCGCGACTAGTAGGTGCAGGTCACATATATCACCTCCAAGACAGAGAGGCGATACCATCAGTGCATAAGGATGATGAACACAAGTACAGCCCCGCGCATAGATTACACAGCGCGACTAGTAGGTGAGGTCACATATAACACCTCCAAGACAGAGAGGCGATACCATCAGTGCATAAGGATGATGAACACAAGTACAGCCCCGCGCATAGATTACACAGCGCGACTAGTAGGTGCAGGTCACATATATCACCTCCAAGACAGAGAGGCGATACCATCAGTGCATAAGGATGATGAACACAAGTACAGCCCCGCGCATAGATTACACAGCGCGACTAGTAGGTGAGGTCACATATATCACCTCCAAGACAGAGAGGCGATACCATCAGTGCATAAGGATGATGAACACAAGTACAGCCCCGCGCATAGATTACACAGCGCGACTAGTAGGTGAGGTCACATATATCACCTCCAAGACAGAGAGGCGATACCATCAGTGCATAAGGATGATGAACACAAGTACAGCCCCGCGCATAGATTACACAGCGCGACTAGTAGGTGCAGGTCACATATATCACCTCCAAGACAGAGAGGCGATACCATCAGTGCATAAGGATGATGAACACAAGTACAGCCCCGCGCATAGATTACACAGCGCGACTAGTAGGTGCAGGTCACATATATCACCTCCAAGACAGAGAGGCGATCCCATCAGTGCATAAGGATGATGAACACAAGTACAGCCCCGCGCATAGATTACACAGCGCGACTAGTAGGTGTGGTCACATATATCACCTCCAAGACAGAGAGGCGATACCATCAGTGCATAAGGATGATGAACACAAGTACAGCCCCGCGCAAAGATTACACAGCGCGACTAGTAGGTGTGGTCACATATATCACCTCCAAGACAGAGAGGCGATACCATCAGTGCATAAGGATGATGAACACAAGTACAGCCCCGCGCATAGATTACACAGCGCGACTAGTAGGTGAGGTCACATATATCACCTCCAAGACAGAGAGGCGATACCATCAGTGCATAAGGATGATGAACACAAGTACAGCCCCGCGCATAGATTACACAGCGCGACTAGTAGGTGTGGTCACATATATCACCTCCAAGACAGAGAGGCGATACCATCAGTGCATAAGGATGATGAACACAAGTACAGCCCAGCGCATAGATTACACAGCGCGACTAGTAGGTGAGGTCACATATATCACCTCCAAGACAGAGAGGCGATACCATCAGTGCATAAGGATGATGAACACAAGTACAGCCCCGCGCATAGATTACACAGCGCGACTAGTAGGTGTGGTCACATATATCACCTCCAAGACAGAGAGGCGATACCATCAGTGCATAAGGATGATGAACACAAGACAGCCCCGCGCATAGATTACACAGCGCGACTAGTAGGTGAGGTCACATATATCACCTCCAAGACAGAGAGGCGATACCATCAGTGCATAAGGATGATGAACACAAGTACAGCCCCGCGCATAGATTACACAGCGCGACTAGTAGGTGTGGTCACATATATCACCTCCAAGACAGAGAGGCGATACCATCAGTGCATAAGGATGATGAACACAAGTACAGCCCCGCGCATAGATTACACAGCGCGACTAGTAGGTGTGGTCACATATATCACCTCCAAGACAGAGAGGCGATACCATCAGTGCATAAGGATGATGAACACAAGTACAGCCCCGCGCATAGATTACACAGCGCGACTAGTAGGTGTGGTCACATATATAACCTCCAAGACAGAGAGGCGATACCATCAGTGCATAAGGATGATGAACACAAGTACAGCCCCGCGCATAGATTACACAGCGCGACTAGTAGGTGAGGTCACATATATCACCTCCAAGACAGAGAGGCGATACCATCAGTGCATAAGGATGATGAACACAAGTACAGCCCCGCGCATAGATTACACAGCGCGACTAGTAGGTGTGGTCACATATATCACCTCCAAGACAGAGAGGCGATACCATCAGTGCATAAGGATGATGAACACAAGTACAGCCCCGCGCAAAGATTACACAGCGCGACTAGTAGGTGTGGTCACATATATCACCTCCAAGACAGAGAGGCGATACCATCAGTGCATAAGGATGATGAACACAAGTACAGCCCCGCGCATAGATTACACAGCGCGACTAGTAGGTGAGGTCACATATATCACCTCCAAGACAGAGAGGCGATACCATCAGTGCATAAGGATGATGAACACAAGTACAGCCCCGCGCATAGATTACACAGCGCGACTAGTAGGTGTGGTCACATATATCACCTCCAAGACAGAGAGGCGATACCATCAGTGCATAAGGATGATGAACACAAGTACAGCCCCGCGCATAGATTACACAGCGCGACTAGTAGGTGTGGTCACATATATCACCTCCAAGACAGAGAGGCGATACCATCAGTGCATAAGGATGATGAACACAAGACAGCCCCGCGCATAGATTACACAGCGCGACTAGTAGGTGAGGTCACATCAGATGACCTTTGCCCTGTCGGTCGCTTTACGGGCCATGAATGAGTCACGGCTCGCGCGAGGGAAGCGTGCCAATTCGGTTTTAGTAATACCATACTTCTGCAGGGCGATTCTGTATGGGCGACGATAAGTTTATCACCGGTTTTGGTCGTTACTGAAGGCGAATGCAAGGCGGTGATTGGCTCATCGCCTTCTTCTAACAACTGAAACCGGTGATAAACGTATCGTCGCCCATACAGAATCGCCCTACAGCAAAGAAATGAAAATCGAGCTCAGTTTGGTTAGCAAGAACTAAATAGTGTGTGAAAAATATTGATCTGGAATAATTATTTGGTATGGCTAATATTTGAAGTGTACATATTATAAAAACAGAAATATGAATCTGAGCTCGCCACGTCGCAATTGCCTGGAATAGTTTGTTGAATGGGGGCTTAAACATAGTGAACTACCATCGTCTGATTACGGCAGTGACACTGACTATACAAATGGTTGTCTCGTCTTCGGAAGCGTCTTTACATTCAGCTATGAGTCATCTTCCCTAAACTCCAGTTTTATTTATTCTTTCCTCCATCTCTTGTTTTTTGTGAGAGACTATCTTAGCAACGTTCTGAGAGAAGTGTAACTGAAGACGGTTGTAGGTTGTATCATCAGGCGACTCAAAGCAAAGCGAAGATGTTTGACATGTTGGACAGACTCACCACAATAACCCCATCTGCACCGGAACTACTGACAGTCGCTCCGAACCACTGGTCTGACTTCCGGTCGATCTGGGCCCCCTGCGAGTTGTTGTTGTTGCCTGAAAACAAGGAGCCAAGTTAGACAGTTGTTCTGATCGAGGGTTTACTCCTGCTTCTAATGGAGAGGGTCTAGGGTTCGATTCCCGGTTCGGGATGGGGTTTTTAACTTAAGAACATCGAGTTAAATCGACCTTGTACTATACTGGTGAACATATAAACGGTGACTTTGGAGCCGTCATTGCAGACACAATAAAACTGTGTAAATGTAATCACTGAAAATCAGTTTTTGTAACTGAGTGGGTATTCATTTGATTGATGTATTCGTGCGTTCCAGTATTCACCTCCCAAGAGATATCGGATAATCTGCCGTGACTTCAGGATAGATCGGCTGAGGCAACATAAAGAGAAAGTTGAGGAATTAGTTTTGCTTGACAAATGCAGGAAATGTGCATTTGGAGGTTACAGACGTAGGAAAGCGTATTGTTCTGTATGAATCATCGTAGAGATTCCGTGGGTGGCGAATATACCTCTTCAATTCTAACAGTGTGTTGCGGTATCAATGGGTGTCGCCCCAGCACACAGGGGCGCGACGCCGGTACGCGCCGCAAGTGCACACAAGTAAGACAACCCCCCCATGTGGTTGTAATAATAATGGCTGTTTATATAATTTGACTCTATCACAATGTTTGAGTGCGACGAGTCATAGTTGACACAAATACCGCTGCGGTTCCGGCGCCACTAGTCCCAGATGAGGCGCCACCGCTGTAATCAAATGCAAACACGACCACTGAGATTCCGAACTAATTTCCTCGGATTGTTCGAGAAGGCCGGGGACGTTTTTTGAATACCCGAAAACCGAACACGCAGAAACGAACAAATAAAACAGAACTCGAAGCTGATTCAAGCTACAAAGGAAAGTGTTTTCATGTTGAGCGTGGGATGAATAACTGTCGTTCGTTGTGGTGGTGCACGCCTAACATTCAGAAACGATTTGAATACACTATTTTTTCTAAATTGATCTAAGTACCTTAGGACACTTTATCAATGGCAACAATGTACAACAATTAATTAATAGTTTGCAAATGGTATGTCAAGGGTCATTGATGCATAACTTTATCAATGGCAACAATGCACAACAATTAATTAATCTTTTTCAAATGGTATGTCAAGGGTCATTGATGTATAACTTTATCAATGGCAACAATGCACAACAATTAATTAATCTTTTTCAAATGGTATGTCAAGGGTCATTGATGCATACCTTTATCAATGGCAACAATGCACAACAATTAATTAATAGTTTTCAAATGGTATGTCAAGGGTCATTGAAGCATACCTTTATCAATAGCAACAATGCACAACAATTAATTAATAGTTTTCAAATGGTATGTCAAGGGTCATTGATGCATACCTTTATCAATGGCAACAATGCACAACAATTAATTAATAGTTTTCAAATGGTATGTCAAGGGTCATTGATGCATACCTTTATCAATAGCAACAATGCACAACAATTAATTAATAGTTTTCAAATGGTATGTCAAGGGTCATTGATGCATACCTTTATCAATGGCAACAATGCACAACAATTAATTAATAGTTTTCAAATGGTATGTCAAGGGTCATTGATGCATACCTTTATCAATAGCAACAATGCACAACAATTAATTAATAGTTTTCAAATGGTATGTCAAGGGTCATTGATGCATACCTTTATCAATGGCAACAATGCACAACAATTAATTAATAGTTTTCAAATGGTATGTCAAGGGTCATTGATGCATACCTTTATCAATAGCAACAATGCACAACAATTAATTAATAGTTTGCAAATGGTATGTCAAGGGTCATTGAAGCATACCTTTATCAATAGCAACAATGCACAACAATTAATTAATAGTTTTCAAATGGTATGTCAAGGGTCATTGATGCATACCTTTATCAATAGCAACAATGCACAACAATTAATTAATAGTTTTCAAATGGTATGTCAAGGGTCATTGAAGCATACCTTTATCAATAGCAACAATGCACAACAATTAATTAATAGTTTTCAAATGGTATGTCAAGGGTCATTGATGCATACCTTTATCAATGGCAACAATGCACAACAATTAATTAATAGTTTTCAAATGGTATGTCAAGGGTCATTGATGCATACCTTTATCAATAGCAACAATGCACAACAATTAATTAATAGTTTTCAAATGGTATGTCAAGGGTCATTGATGCATACCTTTATCAATGGCAACAATGCACAACAATTAATTAATAGTTTTCAAATGGTATGTCAAGGGTCATTGATGCATACCTTTATCAATAGCAACAATGCACAACAATTAATTAATAGTTTGCAAATGGTATGTCAAGGGTCATTGAAGCATACCTTTATCAATAGCAACAATGCACAACAATTAATTAATAGTTTTCAAATGGTATGTCAAGGGTCATTGATGCATACCTTTATCAATAGCAACAATGCACAACAATTAATTAATAGTTTTCAAATGGTATGTCAAGGGTCATTGATGCATACCTTTATCAATAGCAACAATGCACAACAATTAATTAATAGTTTTCAAATGGTATGTCAAGGGTCATTGAAGCATACCTTTATCAATAGCAACAATGCACAACAATTAATTAATAGTTTGCAAATGGTATGTCAAGGGTCATTGATGCATACCTTTATCAATAGCAACAATGCACAACAATTAATTAAGAGTTTGCAAATGGTATGTCAAGAGTCATTGATGCATACCTTTATCAATAGCAACAATGCACAACAATTAATTAATAGTTTGCAAATGGTATGTCAAGGGTCATTGAAGCATACCTTTATCAATAGCAACAATGCACAACAATTAATTAATAGTTTGCAAATGGTATGTCAAGGGTCATTGAAGCATACCTTTATCAATAGCAACAATGCACAACAATTAATTAATAGTTTGCAAATGGTATGTCAAGGGTCATTGAAGCATACCTTTATCAATAGCAACAATGCACAACAATTAATTAATAGTTTGCAAATGGTATGTCAAGGGTCATTGAAGCATACCTTTATCAATAGCAACAATGCACAACAATTAATTAATAGTTTGCAAATGGTATGTCAAGGGTCATTGAAGCATACCTTTATCAATAGCAACAATGCACAACAATTAATTAATAGTTTGCAAATGGTATGTCAAGGGTCATTGAAGCATACCTTTATCAATAGCAACAATGCACAACAATTAATTAATAGTTTGCAAATGGTATGTCAAGGGTCATTGAAGCATACCTTTATCAATAGCAACAATGCACAACAATTAATTAATAGTTTGCAAATGGTATGTCAAGGGTCATTGAAGCATACCTTTATCAATAGCAACAATGCACAACAATTAATTAATAGTTTGCAAATGGTATGTCAAGGGTCATTGAAGCATACCTTTATCAATAGCAACAATGCACAACAATTAATTAATAGTTTGCAAATGGTATGTCAAGGGTCATTGAAGCATACCTTTATCAATAGCAACAATGCACAACAATTAATTAATAGTTTGCAAATGGTATGTCAAGGGTCATTGAAGCATACCTTTATCAATAGCAACAATGCACAACAATTAATTAATAGTTTGCAAATGGTATGTCAAGGGTCATTGAAGCATACCTTTATCAATAGCAACAATGCACAACAATTAATTAATAGTTTGCAAATGGTATGTCAAGGGTCATTGAAGCATACCGATGCCCGTAGGATAGTCTCCACGAACGTCGAGGGGGCGGTGCCAGCGTTGCCGTAAATGGCTACGATTGGCCAACGTCCGACGTTAGCACCCGACGTTGTTTGATTGATTAATGGGGCTTAAAGTCTCACATCTGTGCAACAATGGCTAATCGAGACGATGAGCGGGTGATAATGAAGATGATAATGAAGATGGAAAAATCCACGTCCGTCAGATCCATTGTACGTCGCGTGGGTCGGCATAAAGGCCGGGAGTCCAGCAAGCTTGACTTTGAATCCCATTACTTTGTATTTATTTATTTATTTATTTATTTATGAATTGGCCCCATACAGCATTTTGTGCCATTTAACAGTGACCAGTATAACAACGGATGATTAACAACGATGCATGTTGATGAAGAAGGGAGGAGGGGAAGCCTAATTTCCTATTGTTTTTTTTTTAGTTTACTTAAGATTAGTTTAGTTTAGTCCAGTAGTAGTAGTAATAGTAGTATCTATCAATGTAAAGAGCGTCAGCTCATTCTGACAATAAAGATTATTATTATATATAAAAAAAAAAACACACACACAGCAATAATAATCATGTTTGGGAATGAAGTAAGTTTTCCAGTAGCGCAATAGTAGACGGGTCCACCGCCGACCACATATCTGACCACACCAAACCTATCTCGCGGTTGTTGGGCCAACCACAGAACCAATATCGACCTAATCGTATTGTAAATAAACACTATACTTGCGTCCACGGCCAGGGAGACTAGTGACCCGTGAGCTATATAACACCGCCACTTGTTCCCAAACACCGTGCTCACTACTATAGCACCGCCACTTGTTCCCAAACACCGTGCACACTACTATAGCACCGCCACTTGTTCCCAAACACCGTGCACACTACTATAGCACCGCCACTTGTTCCCAAACACCGTGCACACTACTATAGCACCGCCACTTGTTCCCAAACACCGTGCACACTACTATAGCACCGCCACTTGTTCCCAAACACCGTGCACACTACTATAGCACCGCCACTTGTTCCCAAACACCGTGCACACTACTATAGCACCGCCACTTGTTCCCAAACACCGTGCACACTACTATAGCACCGCCACTTGTTCCCAAACACCGTGCACACTACTATAGCACCGCCACTTGTTCCCAAACACCGTGCACACTACTATAGCACCGCCACTTGTTCCCAAACACCGTGCACACTACTATAGCACCGCCACTTGTTCCCAAACACCGTGCACACTACTATAACACCGCCACTTGTTCCCAAACACCGTGCACACTACTATAGCACCGCCACTTGTTCCCAAACACCGTGCACACTACTATAGCACCGCCACTTGTTCCCAAACACCGTGCACACTACTATAGCACCGCCACTTGTTCCCAAACACCGTGCACACTACTATAGCACCGCCACTTGTTCCCAAACACCGTGCACACTACTATAGCACCGCCACTTGTTCCCAAACACCGTGCACACTACTATAGCACCGCCACTTGTTCCCAAAAACCGTGCACACTACTATAACACCGCCACTTGTTCCCAAACACCGTGCACACTACTATAACACCGCCACTTGTTCCCAAACACCGTGCACACTACTATAGCACCGCCACTTGTTCCCAAACACCGTGCACACTACTATAGCACCGCCACTTGTTCCCAAACACCGTGCACACTACTATAGCACCGCCACTTGTTCCCAAACACCGTGCACACTACTATAGCACCGCCACTTGTTCCCAAACACCGTGCACACTACTATAACACCGCCACTTGTTCCCAAACACCGTGCACACTACTATAGCACCGCCACTTGTTCCCAAACACCGTGCACACTACTATAGCACCGCCACTTGTTCCCAAACACCGTGCACACTACTATAGCACCGCCACTTGTTCCCAAACACCGTGCACACTACTATAACACCGCCACTTGTTCCCAAACACCGTGCACACTACTATAGCACCGCCACTTGTTCCCAAACACCGTGCACACTACTATAACACCGCCACTTGTTCCCAAACACCGTGCACACTACTATAGCACCGCCACTTGTTCCCAAACACCGTGCACACTACTATAACACCGCCACTTGTTCCCAAACACCGTGCACACTACTATAGCAGCAGAAATGCCGGCGTTCGCAGTTCATGTCAAAACTAATTCACTGTCGGAATTATGGAGCAAACTATTCTGCAAGACTAGGAGCAAATATTGAAACAATGATTGGTGCGAACAGCTATGCCAAGTTGTTATTGTTTGCCTATGTGATGATGCAGTGTCTTGTATGGCGAGGATTGATGGTGGGGAGGGGGGGGGGGGAGGGGAGGGGGGGGGGGCATAATCGGGTGGTCGCGCAACGCAAGCGTAAATCAAGAAATATAATTATGCCTTCGCGACTTGTTTGGTCATTCAAACTATTTTGGAAACGTATTTCCACTACCGTTACGTAAGTTTGCTTTGTCCATACTAATACATTCATTACATCCTCATGCATCATTGGCTGCAAACCTGCTTTCAAAATCTATAAGCTGCATTTTGTCCTTTCGAATTGAATACATTATACTAAAGTTGTCCCAAAATAACTACTAACTAACTAACTACCGTAACTAACTTACTAACTAACTAACTAACTAACTAACTAACTAACTAACTAACTAACTAACTTACTAACTAACTAACTAACTAGAATATCATGCTGACGAAATTGCCGAGTCCAATAGTAACCTACCATTTATTGTAAGCAGAGCCACTAGTGATATATCTGATACATGGAACACACAGACACGGCGGGCGTGACTAGAGGCTTGTGCACTCCAAGGGGATGACGGCCTTACGAATGTAATGTAATGTAATGTAATGTAATTTACTTTGTTTATTAGCTTGACAGCTATTTTGGCATCCTACATACATTTATTTTTTCTTCACTATCCACTCCCTACATTTAATTTTAAACAAACCAACACTAATAATTTCCTTAATTTCTATTGGTAACAGATTATACTGTCTTAATCCTAAATAAAAAATTGATTTAGTCAATTACACATTTCTGATGATAGCACTTCTTGTGCCTATACTGTGTATACAGACATCTGTTGATTTCCGTTGAAACAGCTTGCATGGCGGTATAAGGCTAGTTATACAGCTTGCATGGCGGTATAAGGCTAGTTATACAGCTTGCATGGCAGTATAAGGCTAGTTATACAGCTTGCATGGCGGTATAAGGCTAGTTATACAGCTTGCATGGCAGTATAAGGCTAGTTATACAGCTTGCAAGGCGGTATAAGGCTAGTTATACAGCTTACATGGCGGTATAAGGCTAGTTATACAGCTTGCGTGGCGGTATAAGGCTAGTTATACAGCTTGCATGGCGGTATAAGGCTAGTTATACAGCTTGCATGGCGGTATAAGGCTAGTTATACAGCTTGCATGGCGGTATAAGGCTAGTTATACAGCTTGCATGGCGGTATAAGGCTAGTTATACAGCTTGCATGGCGGTATAAGGCTAGTTATACAGCTTACATGGCGGTATAAGGCTAGTTATACAGCTTGCATGGCGGTATAAGGCTAGTTATACAGCTTGCATGGCGGTATAAGGCTAGTTATACATCTTGCATGGCGGTATAAGGCTAGTTATACAGCTTACATGGCGGTATAAGGCTAGTTATACAGCTTGCATGGCGGTATAAGGCTAGTTATACAGCTTGCATGGCGGTATAAGGCTAGTTATACAGCTTGCATGGCGGTATAAGGCTAGTTATACAGCTTGCATGGCGGTATAAGGCTAGTTATACAGCTTACATGGCGGTATAAGGCTAGTAATACAGCTTGCGTGGCGGTATAAGGCTAGTTATACAGCTTGCATGGCGGTATAAGGCTAGTTATACAGCTTGCATGGCGGTATAAGGCTAGTTATACAGCTTGCATGGCGGTATAAGGCTAGTTATACAGCTTGCATGGCGGTATAAGGCTAGTTATACAGCTTGCATGGCGGTATAAGGCTAGTTATACAGCTTGCATGGCGGTATAAGGCTAGTTATACAGCTTGCATGGCGGTATAAGGCTAGTTATACAGCTTGCATGGCGGTATAAGGCTAGTTATACAGCTTGCATGGCAGTATAAGGCTAGTTATACAGCTTGCATGGCGGTATAAGGCTAGTTATACAGCTTGCATGGCGGTATAAGGCTAGTTATACAGCTTGCATGGCAGTATAAGGCTAGTTATACAGCTTGCATGGCGGTATAAGGCTAGTTATACAGCTTACATGGCGGTATAAGGCTAGTTATACAGCTTGCAAGGCGGTATAAGGCTAGTTATACAGCTTGCATGGCGGTATAAGGCTAGTTTTACAGCTTGCATGGCGGTATAAGGCTAGTTATACAGCTTGCATGGCGGTATAAGGCTAGTTATACAGCTTGCATGGCGGTATAAGGCTAGTTATACAGCTTGCATGGCGGTATAAGGCTAGTTATACAGCTTGCATGGCGGTATAAGGCTAGTTATACAGCTTGCATGGCGGTATAAGGCTAGTTATACAGCTTGCATGGCGGTATAAGGCTAGTTATACAGCTTGCATGGCGGTATAAGGCTAGTTATACAGCTTGCATGGCGGTATAAGGCTAGTTATACAGCTTGCATGGCGGTATAAGGCTAGTTATACAGCTTGCGTGGCGGTATAAGGCTAGTTATACAGCTTGCATGGCGGTATAAGGCTAGTTATACAGCTTGCGTGGCGGTATAAGGCTAGTTATACAGCTTGCATGGCGGTATAAGGCTAGTTATACAGCTTGCATGGCGGTATAAGGCTAGTTATACAGCTTGCATGGCGGTATAAGGCTAGTTATACAGCTTGCAAGGCGGTATAAGGCTAGTTATACAGCTTGCATGGCGGTATAAGGCTAGTTATACAGCTTGCAAGGCGGTATAAGGCTAGTTATACAGCTTGCATGGCGGTATAAGGCTAGTTATACAGCTTGCAAGGCGGTATAAGGCTAGTTATACAGCTTGCATGGCGGTATAAGGCTAGTTATACAGCTTACATGGCGGTATAAGGCTAGTTATACAGCTTGCAAGGCGGTATAAGGCTAGTTATACAGCTTGCATGGCGGTATAAGGCTAGTTATACAGCTTGCATGGCGGTATAAGGCTAGTTATACAGCTTGCATGGCGGTATAAGGCTAGTTATACAGCTTGCAAGGCGGTATAAGGCTAGTTATACCACTTGCATGGCGGTATAAGGCTAGTTATACAGCTTGCAAGGCGGTATAAGGCTAGTTATACAGCTTGCATGGCGGTATATGGCTAGTTATACAGCTTGCAAGGCGGTATAAGGCTAGTTATACAGCTTGCATTGCGGTATAAGGCTAGTTATACAGCTTACATGGCGGTATAAGGCTAGTTATACAGCTTGCAAGGCGGTATAAGGCTAGTTATACAGCTTGCATGGCGGTATAAGGCTAGTTATACAGCTTGCATGGCGGTATAAGGCTAGTTATACAGCTTGCATGGCGGTATAAGGCTAGTTATACAGCTTGCATGGCGGTATAAGGCTAGTTATACAGCTTGCATGGTGGTATAAGGCTAGTTATACAGCTTGCATGGCGGTATAAGGCTAGTTATACAGCTTGCATGGCGGTATAAGGCTAGTTATACAGCTTGCATGGCAGTATAAGGCTAGTTATACAGCTTGCATGGCGGTATAAGGCTAGTTATACAGCTTGCATGGCGGTATAAGGCTAGTTATACAGCTTGCATGGCGGTATAAGGCTAGTTATACAGCTTGCATGGCGGTATAAGGCTAGTTATACAGCTTGCATGGTGGTATAAGGCTAGTTATACAGCTTGCATGGCGGTATAAGGCTAGTTATACAGCTTGCATGGCGGTATAAGGCTAGTTATACAGCTTGCATGGCGGTATAAGGCTAGTTATACAGCTTGCATGGCGGTATAAGGCTAGTTATACAGCTTGCATGGCGGTATAAGGCTAGTTATACAGCTTGCATGGCGGTATAAGGCTAGTTATACAGCTTGCATGGCGGTATAAGGCTAGTTATACAGCTTGCATGGCGGTATAAGGCTAGTTATACAGCTTGCATGGCGGTATAAGGCTAGTTATACAGCTTGCATGGCGGTATAAGGCTAGTTATACAGCTTGCATGGCGGTATAAGGCTAGTTATACAGCTTACATGGCGGTATAAGGCTAGTTATACAGCTTGCATGACGGTATAAGGCTAGTTATACAGCTTGCATGGCGGTATAAGGCTAGTTATACAGCTTGCATGGCGGTATAAGGCTAGTTATACAGCTTGCAAGGCGGTATAAGGCTAGTTATACAGCTTACATGGCGGTATAAGGCTAGTTATACAGCTTGCATGGCGGTATAAGGCTAGTTATACAGCTTGCATGGCGGTATAAGGCTAGTTATACAGCTTGCATGGCAGTATAAGGCTAGTTATACAGCTTACATGGCGGTATAAGGCTAGTTATACAGCTTGCATGGCGGTATAAGGCTAGTTATACAGCTTACATGGCGGTATAAGGCTAGTTATACAGCTTGCATGGCGGTATAAGGCTAGTTATACAGCTTGCATGGCGGTATAAGGCTAGTTATACAGCTTGCATGGCGGTATAAGGCTAGTTATACAGCTTGCATGGCGGTATAAGGCTAGTTATACAGCTTGCATGGCGGTATAAGGCTAGTTATACAGCTTGCATGGCGGTATAAGGCTAGTTATACAGCTTGCATGGCGGTATAAGGCTAGTTATACAGCTTGCATGGCGGTATAAGGCTAGTTATACAGCTTGCATGGCGGTATAAGGCTAGTTATATAGCTTGCATGGCGGTATAAGGCTAGTTATACAGCTTGCATGGCGGTATAAGGCTAGTTATACAGCTTGCATGGCGGTATAAGGCTAGTTATACAGCTTACATGGCGGTATAAGGCTAGTTATACAGCTTGCATGGCGGTATAAGGCTAGTTATACAGCTTGCATGGCGGTATAAGGCTAGTTATACAGCTTGCATGGCGGTATAAGGCTAGTTATACAGCTTGCATGGCGGTATAAGGCTAGTTATACAGCTTGCATGGCGGTATAAGGCTAGTTATACAGCTTGCATGGCGGTATAAGGCTAGTTATACAGCTTGCATGGCAGTATAAGGCTAGTTATACAGCTTGCATGGCGGTATAAGGCTAGTTATACAGCTTACATGGCGGTATAAGGCTAGTTATACAGCTTGCATGGCGGTATAAGGCTAGTTATACAGCTTGCATGGCGGTATAAGGCTAGTTATACAGCTTACATGGCGGTATAAGGCTAGTTATACGTTTGGCTAGAAGACTGTCAGAATGGGATACTTTGCTACTGCATCATTATTATAAGCCATGTGCGAAGATTCGAACTTTGAACAGTATTTGGGAACAGTAGGTTAATCCCCTAAATTTGCTTCTAAATCTGATACGTAATTATACAGTACGAACTATTCGTAAGTAGCGCAGGTATAGGCAGTATATTTGTTTGACCATGACGCATAGCCATACACTGGGAACCTGTGCTGTGACCGAATAAATCTGATTAAACAAACTATTGACGTTCAATTCATTTTACTTTTCCCATTATTATTCAAAAAATAGTCCCTACTAACAACCATTTGAAATATTCTTATTTGATACTGAAACGTTTTTTGCTTGAATATTTTCAGGCCTGGCTTAGCCTATTACCTATCTCGACAAACACTACATCCAACATCGATGATAATGCTGGTGCGGGTGGAACCCCAACAAGTTATGTCAACTATTGTTCCCCCATTGTTTCCCGCGGTCCCAATCATCAGACAACACCAACGAGGAGGTCCGATCTGATAACGGGCATTCTCATTATGTTCGGTATTCCATTCGATTGACCAATATTACAGACGAGCGAAGTGAATCCTTGCATCAAGTAATTGTGGCCGCATTCGTTGACATTGCCCTGGTGAACTTCAAACTCTACAGTTACAATAACATAACCATCCCCAGCGTAACAAGAGACCCCAGATACTTGTCTACCTTCCCATTCATGCACGCTGTTTCAACAGTACACTGGCGTATTAGGCTTAGTAGAGTGCACAAGCCTCGTTAGTCACGCCCACAGGTACCCAACCCAGGGACCTGTTTGAACCGAGAGTATAGGAAATATATAGTAGCAGAGATTTCAGTTGGTAGCAATGGACTCGGCTATTTCGTAGATGAGCCTAATATTACTTATTAATAATGATATTATTATTAATATGTTCGAACAAGTATAAAGAGTAAAGAAGTACCGTGCTGCGACCTGTGAGAGAACCAATGTATCCTGCCATTAGCAAATGACGGACAGCGACGCGCTGTGGTTTGGCGCCATCTTATGCGACGATCTTCATCGGATGACGTAGGACGAGAGTCTTTTGTTTTCATTGTGAACATGTTTCATGGTGATTCATCATAGGAGATTATGCAGAGTCGCGTTGCGCGTGTCGCCCTGTTGTGTTCCATGCTTGGAGCTGCGAGGAGACCAGGATAGACTGCTCACAACCTAACTATTCATAGGCTGCACGTACGTCACATCTGTGCGCGTGTCGCCATGTTGTGTTCCATGCTTGGAGCTGCGAGGAGACCAGGATAGACTGCTCACAACCTAACTATTCATAGGCTGCACGTACGTCACATCTGTGCGCGTGTCGCCATGTTGTGCTCCATGCTTGGAGCTGCGAGGAGACCAGGATAGACTGCTCACAACCTAACTATTCATAGGCTGCACGTACGTCACATCTGTGCGCGTGTCGCCATGTTGTGTTCCATGCTTGGAGCTGCGAGGAGACTAAGATAGACTGCTCACAACCTAACTATTCATAGGCTGCACGTACGTCACATCTGTGCGCGTGTCGCCATGTTGTGTTCCATGCTTGGAGCTGCGAGGAGACCAGGATAGACTGCTCACAACCTAACTATTCATAGGCTGCACGTACGACACATCTGTGCGCGTGTCGCCATGTTGTGTTCCATGCTTGGAGCTGCGAGGAGACCAGGATAGACTGCTCACAACCTAACTATTCATAGGCTGCACGTACGACACATCTGTGCGCGTGTCGCCATGTTGTGTTCCATGCTTGAAGCTGCGAGGAGACCAGGATAGACTGCTCACAACCTAACTATTCATAGGCTGCACGTACGACACATCTGTGCGCGTGTCGCCATGTTGTGTTCCATGCTTGGAGCTGCGAGGAGACCAGGATAGACTGCTCACAACCTAACTATTCATAGGCTGCACGTACGACACATCTGTGCGCGTGTCGCCATGTTGTGTTACATGCTTGGAGGTGCGAGGAGACCAGGATAGACTGCTCACAACCTAACTATTCATAGGCTGCACGTACGACACATCTGTGCGCGTGTCGCCATGTTGTGTTCCATGCTTGGAGCTGCGAGGAGACCAGGATAGACTGCTCACAACCTAACTATTCATAGGCTGCACGTACGACACATCTGTGCGCGTGTCGCCATGTTGTGTTCCATGCTTGGAGCTGCGAGGAGACCAGGATAGACTGCTCACAACCTAACTATTCATAGGCTGCACGTACGTCACATCTGTGCGCGTGTCGCCATGTTGTGTTCCATGCTTGGAGCTGCGAGGAGACTAAGATAGACTGCTCACAACCTAACTATTCATAGGCTGCACGTACGTCACATCTGTGCGCGTGTCGCCATGTTGTGTTCCATGCTTGGAGCTGCGAGGAGACCAGGATAGACTGCTCACAACCTAACTATTCATAGGCTGCACGTACGTCACATCTGTGCGCGTGTCGCCATGTTGTGTTCAATGCTTGGAGCTGCGAGGAGACCAGGATAGACTGCTCACAACCTAACTATTCATAGGCTGCACGTACGTCACATCTGTGCGCGTGTCGCCATGTTGTGTTCCATGCTTGGAGCTGCGAGGAGACCAGGATAGACTGCTCACAACCTAACTATTCATAGGCTGCACGTACGTCACATCTGTGCGCTTGTCGCCATGTTGTGTTCCATGCTTGGAGCTGCGAGGAGACCAGGATAGACTGCTCACAACCTAACTATTCATAGGCTGCACGTACGTCACATCTGTGCGCGTGTCGCCATGTTGTGTTCCATGCTTGGAGCTGCGAGGAGACCAGGATAGACTGCTCACAACCTAACTATTCATAGGCTGCACGTACGTCACATCTGTGCGCTTGTCGCCATGTTGTGTTCCATGCTTGGAGCTGCGAGGAGACCAGGATAGACTGCTCACAACCTAACTATTCATAGGCTGCACGTACGTCACATCTGTGCGCTTGTCGCCATGTTGTGTTCCATGCTTGGAGCTGCGAGGAGACCAGGATAGACTGCTCACAACCTAACTATTCATAGGCTGCACGTACGTCACATCTGTGCGCGTGTTGCCATGTTGTGTTCCATGCTTGGAGCTGCGAGGAGACCAGGATAGACTGCTCACAACCTAACTATTCATAGGCTGCACGTACGACACATCTGTGCGCGTGTCGCCATGTTGTGTTCCATGCTTGGAGCTGCGAGGAGACCAGGATAGACTGCTCACAACCTAACTATTCATAGGCTGCACGTACGACACATCTGTGCGCGTGTCGCCATGTTGTGTTCCATGCTTGGAGCTGCAAGGAGACCAGGATAGACTGCTCACAACCTAACTATTCATAGGCTGCACGTACGACACATCTGTGCGCGTGTCGTCATGTTGTGTTCCATGCTTGGAGCTGCGAGGAGACCAGGATAGACTGCTCACAACCAAACTATTCATAGGCTGCACGTACGACACATCTGTGCGCGTGTCGCCATGTTGTGTTCCATGCTTGGAGCTGCGAGGAGACCAGGATAGACTGCTCACAACCTAACTATTCATAGGCTGCACGTACGACACATCTGTGCGCGTGTCGCCATGTTGTGTTCCATGCTTGGAGCTGCAAGGAGACCAGGATAGACTGCTCACAACCTAACTATTCATAGGCTGCACGTACGACACATCTGTGCGCGTGTTGCCATGTTGTGTTCCATGCTTGGAGCTGCGAGGAGACCAGGATAGACTGCTCACAACCTAACTATTCATAGGCTGCACGTACGACACATCTGTGCGCGTGTCGCCATGTTGTGTTCCATGCTTGGAGCTGCAAGGAGACCAGGATAGACTGCTCACAACCTAACTATTCATAGGCTGCACGTACGACACATCTGTGCGCGTGTCGCCATGTTGTGTTCCATGCTTGGAGCTGCAAGGAGACCAGGATAGACTGCTCACAACCTAACTATTCATAGGCTGCACGTACGACACATCTGTGCGCGTGTCGCCATGTTGTGTTCCATGCTTGGAGCTGCGAGGAGACCAGGATAGACTGCTCACAACCTAACTATTCATAGGCTGCACGTACGACACATCTGTGCGCGTGTCGCCATGTTGTGTTCCATGCTTGGAGCTGCGAAGAGACCAGGATAGACTGCTCACAACCTAACTATTCATAGGCTGCACGTACGTCACATCTGTGCGCTTGTCGCCATGTTGTGTTCCATGCTTGGAGCTGCGAGGAGACCAGGATAGACTGCTCACAACCTAACTATTCATAGGCTGCACGTACGACACATCTGTGCGCGTGTCGCCATGTTGTGTTCCATGCTTGGAGCTGCGAGGAGACCAGGATAGACTGCTCACAACCTAACTATTCATAGGCTGCACGTACGACACATCTGTGCGCGTGTCGCCATGTTGTGTTCCATGCTTGAAGCTGCGAGGAGACCAGGATAGACTGCTCACAACCTAACTATTCATAGGCTGCACGTACGACACATCTGTGCGCGTGTCGCCATGTTGTGTTCCATGCTTGGAGCTGCGAGGAGACCAGGATAGACTGCTCACAACCTAACTATTCATAGGCTGCACGTACGACACATCTGTGCGCGTGTCGCCATGTTGTGTTCCATGCTTGGAGCTGCGAGGAGACCAGGATAGACTGCTCACAACCTAACTATTCATAGGCTGCACGTACGACACATCTGTGCGCGTGTCGCCATGTTGTGTTCCATGCTTGGAGCTGCGAGGAGACCAGGATAGACTGCTCACAACCTAACTATTCATAGGCTGCACGTACGACATCTGTGCGCGTGTCGCCATGTTGTGTTCCATGCTTGGAGCTGCGAGGAGACCAGGATAGACTGCTCACAACCTAACTATTCATAGGCTGCACGTACGTCACATCTGTGCGCTTGTCGCCATGTTGTGTTCCATGCTTGGAGCTGCGAGGAGACCAGGATAGACTGCTCACAACCTAACTATTCATAGGCTGCACGTACGTCACATCTGTGCGCGTGTCGCCATGTTGTGTTCCATGCTTGGAGCTGCGAGGAGACCAGGATAGACTGCTCACAACCTAACTATTCATAGGCTGCACGTACGTCACATCTGTGCGCTTGTCGCCATGTTGTGTTCCATGCTTGGAGCTGCGAGGAGACCAGGATAGACTGCTCACAACCTAACTATTCATAGGCTGCACGTACGTCACATCTGTGCGCTTGTCGCCATGTTGTGTTCCATGCTTGGAGCTGCGAGGAGACCAGGATAGACTGCTCACAACCTAACTATTCATAGGCTGCACGTACGTCACATCTGTGCGCGTGTTGCCATGTTGTGTTCCATGCTTGGAGCTGCGAGGAGACCAGGATAGACTGCTCACAACCTAACTATTCATAGGCTGCACGTACGACACATCTGTGCGCGTGTCGCCATGTTGTGTTCCATGCTTGGAGCTGCAAGGAGACCAGGATAGACTGCTCACAACCTAACTATTCATAGGCTGCACGTACGACACATCTGTGCGCGTGTCGCCATGTTGTGTTCCATGCTTGGAGCTGCGAGGAGACCAGGATAGACTGCTCACAACCTAACTATTCATAGGCTGCACGTACGACACATCTGTGCGCGTGTCGCCATGTTGTGTTCCATGCTTGGAGCTGCGAGGAGACCAGGATAGACTGCTCACAACCTAACTATTCATAGGCTGCACGTACGACACATCTGTGCGCGTGTCGCCATGTTGTGTTCCATGCTTGGAGCTGCAAGGAGACCAGGATAGACTGCTCACAACCTAACTATTCATAGGCTGCACGTACGACACATCTGTGCGCGTGTCGCCATGTTGTGTTCCATGCTTGGAGCTGCGAGGAGACCAGGATAGACTGCTCACAACCTAACTATTCATAGGCTGCACGTACGACACATCTGTGCGCGTGTCGCCATGTTGTGTTCCATGCTTGGAGCTGCGAGGAGACCAGGATAGACTGCTCACAACCTAACTATTCATAGGCTGCACGTACGTCACATCTGTGCGCGTGTCGCCATGTTGTGTTCAATGCTTGGAGCTGCGAGGAGACCAGGA
Source organism: Isoperla grammatica (assembly GCA_945910005.1). Taxonomy (NCBI): domain Eukaryota; kingdom Metazoa; phylum Arthropoda; class Insecta; order Plecoptera; family Perlodidae; genus Isoperla; species Isoperla grammatica. The sequence goes on along the minus strand of OX246744.1, from coordinate 22,857,740 downwards.
TAGACTGCTCACAACCTAACTATTCATAGGCTGCACGTACGTCACATCTGTGCGCGTGTCGCCATGTTGTGTTCCATGCTTGGAGCTGCGAGGAGACCAGGATAGACTGCTCACAACCTAACTATTCATAGGCTGCACGTACGACACATCTGTGCGCGTGTCGCCATGTTGTGTTGCATGCTTGGAGCTGCGAGGAGACCAGGATAGACTGCTCACAACCTAACTATTCATAGGCTGCACGTACGTTACATCTGTGCGCGTGTCGCCATGTTGTGTTCCATGCTTGGAGCTGCGAGGAGACCAGGATAGACTGCTCACAACCTAACTATTCATAGGCTGCACGTACGACACATCTGTGCGCGTGTCGCCATGTTGTGTTCCATGCTTGGAGCTGCGAGGAGACCAGGATAGACTGCTCACAACCTAACTATTCATAGGCTGCACGTACGACACATCTGTGCGCGTGTCGCCATGTTGTGTTCCATGCTTGGAGCTGCGAGGAGACCAGGATAGACTGCTCACAACCTAACTATTCATAGGCTGCACGTACGTCACATCTGTGCGCGTGTCGCCATGTTGTGTTCCATGCTTGGAGCTGCGAGGAGACCAGGATAGACTGCTCACAACCTAACTATTCATAGGCTGCACGTACGACACATCTGTGCGCGTGTCGCCATGTTGTGTTCCATGCTTGGAGCTGCGAGGAGACCAGGATAGACTGCTCACAACCTAACTATTCATAGGCTGCACGTACGACACATCTGTGCGCGTGTCGCCATGTTGTGTTCCATGCTTGGAGCTGCGAGGAGACCAGGATAGACTGCTCACAACCTAACTATTCATAGGCTGCACGTACGACACATCTGTGCGCGTGTCGCCATGTTGTGTTGCATGCTTGGAGCTGCGAGGAGACCAGGATAGACTGCTCACAACCTAACTATTCATAGGCTGCACGTACGACACATCTGTGCGCGTGTCGCCATGTTGTGTTCCATGCTTGGAGCTGCGAGGAGACCAGGATAGACTGCTCACAACCTAACTATTCATAGGCTGCACGTACGACACATCTGTGCGCGTGTCGCCATGTTGTGTTCCATGCTTGGAGCTGCGAGGAGACCAGGATAGACTGCTCACAACCTAACTATTCATAGGCTGCACGTACGACACATCTGTGCGCGTGTTGCCATGTTGTGTTCCATGCTTGGAGCTGCGAGGAGACCAGGATAGACTGCTCACAACCTAACTATTCATAGGCTGCACGTACGACACATCTGTGCGCGTGTCGCCATGTTGTGTTCCATGCTTGGAGCTGCGAGGAGACCAGGATAGACTGCTCACAACCTAACTATTCATAGGCTGCACGTACGTCACATCTGTGCGCGTGTCGCCATGTTGTGTTCCATGCTTAGAGCTGCGAGGAGACCAGGATAGACTGCTCACAACCTAACTATTCATAGGCTGCACGTACGACACATCTGTGCGCGTGTCGCCATGTTGTGTTCCATGCTTGGAGCTGCGAGGAGACCAGGATAGACTGCTCACAACCTAACTATTCATAGGCTGCACGTACGTCACATCTGTGCGCGTGTCGCCATGTTGTGTTCCATGCTTGGAGCTGCGAGGAGACCAGGATAGACTGCTCACAACCTAACTATTCATAGGCTGCACGTACGACACATCTGTGCGCGTGTCGCCATGTTGTGTTCCATGCTTGGAACTGCGAGGAGACTAGGATAGACTGCTCACAACCTAACTATTCATAGGCTGCACGTACGACACATCTGTGCGCGTGTCCCCACCCCATGTTGTGTTCCATGCTTGGAGCTGCGAGGAGACCAGGATAGACTGCTCACAACCTAACTATTCATAGGCTGCACGTACGACACATCTGTGCGCGTGTCGCCATGTTGTGTTCCATGCTTGGAGCTGCGAGGAGACCAGGATAGACTGCTCACAACCTAACTATTCATAGGCTGCACGTACGACACATCTGTGCGCGTGTTGCCATGTTGTGTTCCATGCTTGGAGCTGCGAGGAGACCAGGATAGACTGCTCACAACCTAACTATTCATAGGCTGCACGTACGACACATCTGTGCGCGTGTCGCCATGTTGTGTTCCATGCTTGGAGCTGCGAGGAGACCAGGATAGACTGCTCACAACCTAACTATTCATAGGCTGCACGTACGACACATCTGTGCGCGTGTCGCCATGTTGTGTTCCATGCTTGGAGCTGCGAGGAGACCAGGATAGACTGCTCACAACCTAACTATTCATAGGCTGCACGTACGACACATCTGTGCGCGTGTCGCCATGTTGTGTTCAATGCTTGGAGCTGCGAGGAGACCAGGATAGACTGCTCACAACCTAACTATTCATAGGCTGCACGTACGACACATCTGTGCGCGTGTCGCCATGTTGTGTTCAATGCTTGGAGCTGCGAGGAGACCAGGATAGACTGCTCACAACCTAACTATTCATAGGCTGCACGTACGACACATCTGTGCGCGTGTCGCCATGTTGTGTTCAATGCTTGGAGCTGCGAGGAGACCAGGATAGACTGCTCACAACCTAACTATTCATAGGCTGCACGTACGACACATCTGTGCGCGTGTCGCCATGTTGTGTTCCATGCTTGGAGCTGCGAGGAGACCAGGATAGACTGCTCACAACCTAACTATTCATAGGCTGCACGTACGACACATCTGTGCGCGTGTCGCCATGTTGTGTTCCATGCTTGGAGGTGCGAGGAGACCAGGATAGACTGCTCACAACCTAACTATTCATAGGCTGCACGTACGACACATCTGTGCGCGTGTCGCCATGTTGTGTTCAATGCTTGGAGCTGCGAGGAGACCAGGATAGACTGCTCACAACCTAACTATTCATAGGCTGCACGTACGACACATCTGTGCGCGTGTCGCCATGTTGTGTTCCATGCTTGGAGCTGCGAGGAGACCAGGATAGACTGCTCACAACCTAACTATTCATAGGCTGCACGTACGACACATCTGTGCGCGTGTCGCCATGTTGTGTTCCATGCTTGGAGCTGCGAGGAGACCAGGATAGACTGCTCACAACCTAACTATTCATAGGCTGCACGTACGACACATCTGTGCGCTTGTCGCCATGTTGTGTTCCATGCTTGGAGCTGCGAGGAGACCAGGATAGACTGCTCACAACCTAACTTTTCAAAGGCTGCACGTACGACACATCTGTGCGCGTGTCGCCATGTTGTGTTCCATGCTTGGAGCTGCGAGGAGACCAGGATAGACTGCTCACAACCTAACTATTCATAGGCTGCACGTACGACACATCTGTGCGCGTGTCGCCATGTTGTGTTCCATGCTTGGAGCTGCGAGGAGACCAGGATAGACTGCTCACAACCTAACTATTCATAGGCTGCACGTACGTCACATCTGTGCGCGTGTTGCCATGTTGTGTTCCATGCTTGGAGCTGCGAGGAGACCAGGATAGACTGCTCACAACCTAACTATTCATAGGCTGCACGTACGTCACATCTGTGCGCGTGTCGCCATGTTGTGTTCCATGCTTGGAGCTGCAAGGAGACCAGGATAGACTGCTCACAACCTAACTATTCATAGGCTGCACGTACGACACATCTGTGCGCGTGTCGCCATGTTGTGTTCCATGCTTGGAGCTGCGAGGAGACCAGGATAGACTGCTCACAACCTAACTATTCATAGGCTGCACGTACGACACATCTGTGCGCGTGTCGCCATGTTGTGTTCCATGCTTGGAGCTGCGAGGAGACCAGGATAGACTGCTCACAACCTAACTATTCATAGGCTGCACGTACGTCACATCTGTGCACGTGTCGCCATGTTGTGTTCCATGCTTGGAGCTGCGAGGAGACCAGGATAGACTGCTCACAACCTAACTATTCATAGGCTGCACGTACGTCACATCTGTGCGCGTGTCGCCATGTTGTGTTCCATGCTTGGAGCTGCGAGGAGACCAGGATAGACTGCTCACAACCTAACTATTCATAGGCTGCACGTACGTCACATCTGTGCGCGTGTCGCCATGTTGTGTTCCATGCTTGGAGCTGCGAGGAGACCAGGATAGACTGCTCACAACCTAACTATTCATAGGCTGCACGTACGACACATCTGTGCGCGTGTCGCCATGTTGTGTTCCATGCTTGGAGCTGCAAGGAGACCAGGATAGACTGCTCACAACCTAACTATTCATAGGCTGCACGTACGACACATCTGTGCGCGTGTCGCCATGTTGTGTTCCATGCTTGGAGCTGCGAGGAGACCAGGATAGACTGCTCACAACCTAACTATTCATAGGCTGCACGTACGTCACATCTGTGCGCGTGTCGCCATGTTGTGTTCCATGCTTGGAGCTGCGAGGAGACCAGGATAGACTGCTCACAACCTAACTATTCATAGGCTGCACGTACGTCACATCTGTGCGCGTGTCGCCATGTTGTGTTCCATGCTTGGAGCTGCGAGGAGACCAGGATAGACTGCTCACAACCTAACTATTCATAGGCTGCACGTACGTCACATCTGTGCGCGTGTCGCCATGTTGTGTTCCATGCTTGGAGCTGCGAGGAGACCAGGATAGACTGCTCACAACCTAACTATTCATAGGCTGCACGTACGTCACATCTGTGCGCGTGTCGTTATGTTGTGTTCCATGCTTGGAGCTGCGAGGAGACCAGGATAGACTGCTCACAACCTAACTATTCATAGGCTGCACGTACGTCACATCTGTGCGCGTGTCGCCATGTTGTGGTCCATGCTTGGAGCTGCGAGGAGACCAGGATAGACTGCTCACAACCTAACTATTCATAGGCTGCACGTACGACACATCTGTGCGCGTGTCGCCATGTTGTGTTCCATGCTTGGAGCTGCGAGGAGACTAGGATAGACTGCTCACAACCTAACTATTCATAGGCTGCACGTACGACACATCTGTGCGCGTGTTGCCATGTTGTGTTCCATGCTTGGAGCTGCGAGGAGACCTTGATAGACTGCTCACAACCTAACTATTCATAGGCTGCACGTACGTCACATCTGTGCGCGTGTCGCCATGTTGTGTTCCATGCTTGGAGCTGCGAGGAGACCAGGATAGACTGCTCACAACCTAACTATTCATAGGCTGCACGTACGACACATCTGTGCGCGTGTTGCCATGTTGTGTTCCATGCTTGGAGCTGCGAGGAGACCAGGATAGACTGCTCACAACCTAACTATTCATAGGCTGCACGTACGACACATCTGTGCGCGTGTCGCCATGTTGTGTTCCATGCTTGGAGCTGCGAGGAGACCAGGATAGACTGCTCACAACCTAACTATTCATAGGCTGCACGTACGTCACATCTGTGCGCTTGTCGCCATGTTGTGTTGCATGCTTGGAGCTGCGAGGAGACCAGGATAGACTGCTCACAACCTAACTATTCATAGGCTGCACGTACGACACATCTGTGCGCGTGTCGCCATGTTGTGTTCCATGCTTGGAGCTGCGAGGAGACCAGGATAGACTGCTCACAACCTAACTATTCATAGGCTGCACGTACGTCACATCTGTGCGCGTGTCGCCATGTTGTGTTCCATGCTTGGAGCTGCAAGGAGACCAGGATAGACTGCTCACAACCTAACTATTCATAGGCTGCACGTACGTCACATCTGTGCGCGTGTCGCCATGTTGTGTTCCATGCTTGGAGCTGCAAGGAGACCAGGATAGACTGCTCACAACCTAACTATTCATAGGCTGCACGTACGTCACATCTGTGCGCGTGTCCTCATGTTGTGTTCCATGCTTGGAGCTGCGAGGAGACCAGGATAGACTGCTCACAACCTAACTATTCATAGGCTGCACGTACGACACATCTGTGCGCGTGTCGCCATGTTGTGTTCCATGCTTGGAGCTGCGAGGAGACCAGGATAGACTGCTCACAACCTAACTATTCATAGGCTGCACGTACGACACATCTGTGCGCGTGTCGCCATGTTGTGTTCCATGCTTGGAGCTGCGAGGAGACCTGGATAGACTGCTCACAACCTAACTATTCATAGGCTGCACGTACGTCACATCTGTGCGCTTGTCGCCATGTTGTGTTCCATGCTTGGAGCTGCGAGGAGACCAGGATAGACTGCTCACAACCTAACTATTCATAGGCTGCACGTACGACACATCTGTGCGCGTGTCGCCATGTTGTGTTCAATGCTTGGAGCTGCGAGGAGACCAGGATAGACTGCTCACAACCTAACTATTCATAGGCTGCACGTACGACACATCTGTGCGCGTGTCGCCATGTTGTGTTCCATGCTTGGAGCTGCGAGGAGACCAGGATAGACTGCTCACAACCTAACTATTCATAGGCTGCACGTACGTCACATCTGTGCGCGTGTCGCCATGTTGTGTTCCATGCTTGGAGCTGCGAGGAGACCAGGATAGACTGCTCACAACCTAACTATTCATAGGCTGCACGTACGTCACATCTGTGCGCGTGTCGCCATGTTGTGTTCCATGCTTGGAGCTGCGAGGAGACCAGGATAGACTGCTCACAACCTAACTATTCATAGGCTGCACGTACGACACATCTGTGCGCGTGTCGCCATGTTGTGTTCCATGCTTGGAGCTGCGAGGAGACCAGGATAGACTGCTCACAACCTAACTATTCATAGGCTGCACGTACGACACATCTGTGCGCGTGTCGCCATGTTGTGTTCCATGCTTGGAGCTGCGAGGAGACCAGGATAGACTGCTCACAACCTAACTATTCATAGGCTGCACGTACGACACATCTGTGCGCGTGTCGCCATGTTGTGTTCCATGCTTGAAGCTGCGAGGAGACCAGGATAGACTGCTCACAACCTAACTATTCATAGGCTGCACGTACGACACATCTGTGCGCGTGTCGCCATGTTGTGTTCTATGCTTGGAGCTGCGAGGAGACCAGGATAGACTGCTCACAACCTAACTATTCATAGGCTGCACGTACGTCACATCTGTGCGCGTGTCGCCATGTTGTGTTCCATGCTTGGAGCTGCGAGGAGACCAGGATAGACTGCTCACAACCTTACTATTCATAGGCTGCACGTACGACACATCTGTGCGCGTGTTGCCATGTTGTGTTCCATGCTTGGAGCTGCGAGGAGACCAGGATAGACTGCTCACAACCTAACTATTCATAGGCTGCACGTACGACACATCTGTGCGCGTGTCGCTATGTTGTGTTCCATGCTTGGAGCTGCGAGGAGACCAGGATAGACTGCTCACAACCTAACTATTCATAGGCTGCACGTACGACACATCTGTGCGCGTGTTGCCATGTTGTGTTCCATGCTTGGAGCTGCGAGGAGACCAGGATAGACTGCTCACAACCTAACTATTCATAGGCTGCACGTACGACACATCTGTGCGCTTGTCGCCATGTTGTGTTGCATGCTTGGAGGTGCGAGGAGACCAGGATAGACTGCTCACAACCTAACTATTCATAGGCTGCACGTACGACACATCTGTGCGCGTGTCGCCATGTTGTGTTCCATGCTTGGAGCTGCGAGGAGACCAGGATAGACTGCTCACAACCTAACTATTCATAGGCTGCACGTACGACACATCTGTGCGCGTGTCGCCATGTTGTGTTCCATGCTTAGAGCTGCGAGGAGACCAGGATAGACTGCTCACAACCTAACTATTCATAGGCTGCACGTACGACACATCTGTGCGCGTGTCGCCATGTTGTGTTCCATGCTTGGAGCTGCGAGGAGACCAGGATAGACTGCTCACAGCCTAACTATTCATAGGCTGCACGTACGACACATCTGTGCGCGTGTCGCCATGTTGTGTTCCATGCTTGGAGCTGCGAGGAGACCAGGATAGACTGCTCACAACCTAACTATTCATAGGCTGCACGTACGTCACATCTGTGCGCGTGTCGCCATGTTGTGTAAGAATTATCATATTCTTAGTTTGACATAGTGTGAAGCGCCACCCCCTAGTTATAACAAGTATGTCTGATGATAAATAAGATAGTATTATATGATTGTCGGGTTGTCACGGTGATAAGGGGTGGTCGTACAGCGATGGAGGGGAGCAGGGGGGAGCGTCGAGCTAAGAACATCTTAAGTCTAGCCACATCCAATAGAACCAACTTAAGTTTATATTTCTCTTATCTCTAGTTCCTCACGTCTGATTGAAACAGATTCATTAGAGATAATTTACGACATCCGTGGGTTACCTAGAAAAGTGGGCGTGGCTTGTGCACTCTACTCAGAGGATGACCGCATTTGCGAATGTGTGAAGAAGGCCGGGAATCATTAGGACTTGAGATCTGAGATGGGTCGAGCAATCTCACGTGGGGCGCGACGCCAATAGTTTGGCGTATATTTCAGTACTTCAATACATAAAAGCTCGAGAAAAACGAAATAATGCTTTACTTACAGGTCAAAAAAAAAAAATTGAATATTTTGATCCATATATAACAACATTGAATACTTTTATATATTTTTTTATATCACATATATATATATAAAAAAACATTTATTATTTTTTTGAGTTGTTCGTAAATCATTATTTCGGTCTTCTCGAGCTTTTATGTATTGAAGTACTGAAATATATATATATAAGCGATTATCGAAATGTTATTGAATATCTAATATCGAACGATGATATCGATTATCATGTACATTCCCACTAGATAAATATATATCGGTGGAAATGGGGGTTAAATATTTTAATTTCGCCTTTCATTAAAATATTTCCGTCCCAAGAGTGTCTCCAATAATTAGGCGATTGCTTCTGTACCTATAAATACAAGCCTGGGGTCACGCCAAAGCGTTGAGGTCACATTCAGGAGCCAACAACAGCTGGCGACATTGTGGCGCGACATAACAATATAAAACACAATAAAGTACAGCGACTGTAAACATCAAATAACACGTTTTGTTTCAATGAGTTGAGCGTCTGTTTACCACTGAGCTGGTGGCAGGCCAGGACCAAGACTTATGTCATCCCAATCACCGGTACGCCGCACTAGTGTCGCCGTAGCGCTAGTGTCGCTGGCGCTAGTGTCGCCGTAGCGCTAGTGGTAGCGCTAGTGGTAGCGCTAGTGTCGCCGTAGCGCTGGTGTCGCCGTAGCGCTAGTGTCGCCGTAGCGCTCGTGTCGCCGTAGCGCTGGTGTTGCCGTAGCGCTCGTGTCGCCGTAGCGCTGGTGTCGCCGTAGCGCTAGTGTCGCCGTAGCGCTAGTGTCGCCGTAGCGCTAGTGTCGCCGTAGCGCTCGTGTCGCCGTAGCGCTGGTGTCGCCGTAGCGCTAGTGTCTTGATTGAAAGGCCCGTGCTACGCTGGGCCTAGTATACTACGTCGTCTACGTTGCTTTCTCACGGCGTGAAAGCCGCCTGCTCTTGATTGAAAGGCCCGTGCATGCTGGGGCTAGTATACTACGCCGTCTATGTACCTTTCTCACGGCGTGAAAGCCACCTGCTCTTGATTGAAAGGCCCGTGCATGCTGGGGCTAGTATACTACGTCGTCTACGTTGCTTTCTCACGGCGTGAAAGCCACCTGCTCTTGATTGAAAGGCCCGTGCATGCTGGGGCTAGTATACTACGCCGTCTATGTTGCTTTCTCACGGCGTGAAAGCCACCTGCTCTTGATTGAAAGGCCCGTGCATGCTGGGGCTAGTATACTAAGTCACTACGTTGCTTTCTCACAGCGTGAAAGCCGCCTGCTGTTGAGTGAAAGGCCCGTGCATGCTGGGGCTAGTGTACTAAGTCACTACGTTGCTTTCTCACGGCGTGAAAGCCGCCTGCTGTTGAGTGAAAGGCCCGTGCATGCTGGGGCTAGTATACTAAGTCACTACGTTGCTTTCTCAAGGCGTGAAAGCCGCCTGCTGTTGATTGAAAGGCCCGTGCATGCACCCAGCTATAGGCGTGCCGGCCAATTCACCCAAGTGGCTAATACGAGGTACGTGTGTGATTAATTAAGATACACAGAGATAAAATTAAGTAGGAAACTAGTCCAGGCTACTTCGTGTAATGTCCGACATCTGGTGAACAGAACAGGAACTGAACGAGTGCGTTTTTCTCTACGTTGAGTTGCGATGGCGATCTGCCAGGGGTGACCACGAGAACTGGGCCGTTATGTGCATAGTAATAATAATAATAATAATAATAATAATAATAATAATAATAATAATAATAATAATAATAATAAAAATAATAAAAATAATAATAATAATAATAATAATAATAATAATAAAAATAATAATAAAAATAATAATAATAATAATAATAATAATAATAATAATAATAATAATAATAATAATTATAGTATAAATAATGATGATAATAATAATAATAATACTAATATTAAACTTGCTTCAAAAACTAAATTCTGACACAGCAAAAGAGATCAGAATATCAGAAAAGACGTTACATAGCAGACATTATAAAGAACTTCTTAAGGATAACGTCGATAGGGTAGCATCGAACAAATGGTTAACGTCCGGGGACATTTTCAGCGAAACAGAGGGATTTATGATCGCTATTCAAGATAAAGTAATCAAGACCAACAATTACAAAAAATACATACTGAAAGACGTCACAGTGGAAGATAAATGTAGAAAATGTAATATGAACGGCGAAACAATTGAACATATCGTATCTGGGTGCAAAATGCTTTGTCAAACAGATTATCTTCATATGCATAACCAAGTTGCAAACATTGTACATAAAAAATTAGCCATGAAGTATAAACTTATAAACACAACCACTGCGTATTACAAATACAAGCCTGAAAAGGTATTAGATAGTAAAGACTACAAATTATATTACGACCAGGCAGTTATAACAGACCAAACCATACATCACAATAGACCGGATATTATATTTATTGACAAGAAGAAACATGAAACGATTTTAATTGATGTTGCCGTCCCTTTATGCCACAATGTAGAGACAACTTGGCGGGAAAAGATAAACAGATATAAGGAATTATCTATTGAAATAAAAAGGTTGTGGAAGCAGAAAAATGTAACTGTTATACCGTTAATTATATCAGCAAATGGCATTGTTCCACGTAAACTCCATGGCAGTATTAAACTAATTGGTCTCCAACCGAACATATACATCGAGATGCAAAAAGCAATTATTTTGAACACGTGTAGGATAGTGCGAAAATTTTTGAACTAAGAAGAATGAAGACAACAAGAAGTTCTCCATCCTGATGGTGGTTTTCGTGGTTTCCACCGTACAAAGAGCGAATGCTGGGATGAGTACAAATCGGCCACGACCGAACATAGCATCCACAGTTCGGTTTGGAAAAAATAATGTGGACAATGATATATTAAGTAGTTCTCAGTAGATTTTAATAAGGTAAACACATGAAAATACTTGACATTTGTGTCCGTACAACATGTTTATGCCGGTTTTGACCGAGTTTGTATGTATTGCAACAATAAAATAATAATAATAATAATAATAATAATAATAATAATAATAATAATAATAATAATAATAATAATAATAATAATAATAATAATAATAATAATAATAATAATAATAATAATAATAATAATAATAATAATAATAATAATAATAATAATAATAATAATAATAATAATACTAATAATAATAATAATAATAATAATAATAATAATAATAATAATAATAATAATAATAATAAGATAATATAATAGTATTAGCGATGATGACGAATCTTGCGCTATGAAAAACGCATAGTATACATTCCACCAACTTGTAAGATGCATTTAAATATTTCCGTCAGTTGAAAAGTCATGCGAAGTGCTCAAAATAAAATGGGCAAAACAAATTCCAAAACGTTAATGGACATTTGCTGGTGGGTTTTTATTATTTAGGTCCAAAATAAACAAAAAAATTAAAAAACGCGTTGAACTTAAAAAAATCTACAAGTAACGACATTCGTCATAAATGTAGGCTACATCATTTGAATTTTTCATCATCCAAATTTTCCTAATTAAGTGAAGTGAAGTGAAGTGAAGTGAAGTGAATTGAATTGAAGTGAAGTGAAGTGAAGTGAAGTGAAGTGAAGTGAAGTGAAGTGAAGTGAAGTGAAGTGAAGTGAAGTGAAGTGAAGTGAAGTGAAGTGAAGTGAAGTGAAGTGAAGTGAAGTCAAGTCAAATGAAGTCAAGTGAAGTGAAGTGAAGTGAAGTGAAGTGTAGTGAGTGAAGTGAAGTGAAGTGAAGTGAAGTGAAGTGAAGTGAAGTGAAGTCAAGTGAAGTCAAGTCAAGTCAAGTCAAGTCAAGTGAAGTCAAGTGAAGTCAAGTCAAATGAAGTCAAGTGAAGTGCAGTGAAGTGAAGTGAAGTGAAGTGAAGTCAAGTCAAGTGAAGTCAAGTGAAAGTGAATTGAAGTGAAGTGATATTCATATAAAATAAAGCCAGCTGAGTTGTCAAAGAGGAGTTTATATCGTGTCAAACACATACAATGAAATGACAAACCTTATGGAGTGGACTGTAGGATGGGGACGAGTGTGTATTGCAGCCTGCAGTAGTGAAACATCTCCTGGCGCCAAGGTCTCATTCAAGCACAACATAGGTGCGTACTTGCAGTACTGAGTTCAAGCACAACATAGGTGCGTACTTGCAGTACTGAGCTCAAGCACAACATAGGTGCGTACTTGCAGTACTGAGTTCAAGCACAACATAGGTGCGTACTTGCAGTACTGAGCTCAAGCACAACATAGGTGCGTACTTGCAGTACTGAGTTCAAGCACAACATAGGTGCGTACTTGCAGTACTGAGCTCAAGCACAACATAGGTGCGTACTTGCAGTACTGAGTTCAAGCACAACATAGGTGCGTACTTGCAGTACTGAGTTCAAGCACAACATAGGTGCGTACTTGCAGTACTGAGTTCAAGATTGAATGGGAAAAGTTGAACGTTTCTTCGCCTTCATTTCAACTGAAGACGAATTAAACGTGAATCGAAGGGGATGGTATTACACGCCTCTCCCACAGACCGAATTAGCAACAACAAACACATTTACCATTCTCTTCCAACACTAAACATAAACTATAGTGATATAGGAGCATGCATAGCCAATAGAGTCCGCCAAAGTCAAGGCGGGAACCCGTTTCCGTGCAAAGCCAGTGCACTGCCCATTTAAAATAACCCGTGGTGTTATTTCAAACACCTATATCTCAGTAAATATACATATTTAACTCATGTATTCTGTTACGTGCAGCACTAACTCTCTATTGAGGCATTATACACAACCAAACAGCGACAAACTTGATAGAATTTAAATAATAACGAGTTATAACTCCAAAAGTGCGATTACAACGTTGCCAATTTCAAAGAGAGAGAAAACTCCATTTCGTGAATAATAGAGAAAGAAGATCCGCGCATGCGCACAGAGGGGATCGCGGCAGGCAAGGCCCACTAGATCGCTAGTAGCGAGTTCGACGACACCCCGACAGGGGATTTAGTGGACCTTGGGCGTCAGGCAGCAGCTCTGACAGTTTAGGGTTGTTTACATCGTGATTCGTGATCATGGCAGTTTTGCTATCAACAATCTTTGAGTTTTACTAGTTGACCGAGGTCGATATGCCTTCTAAGGACTGCAGATGCAATGGGGATCTTTGAAATCTCAACCACCAGAGCGCAGCACCGAAAAATGCGGTCCATCTGTCAAAATGAAAATACACTTCAACAAAGCGGTGACTTCTGTGTGTTGCTAGGATACTTGACGTGTTTCTTCGTCAGTTGATGGTCAGTTGTCTTTATTGCCGTGGTCGTGTTTGACAGAAGTTAATTTCACGCGGGGAAATATGGCGGTGTATATTATGTGACGCCCGTGTTCGACTGATTTACTTGGTAATATTATTTATGAAACCTTATTACCGATATCAAGAAACATTGACACTGAAAACATTACAAAGAGATCTTTCAGAGTAGTAATATGTGTTAACTGAGCCTTTAGGATACGACAACATGCAAAAAGACAAGGGTAGGTCGTCCGTAGCTGTTATTTATTAGCCTTTGTTTTTATTGATGACTTTGCAAGAAGGCTGTGGGGAGAGCTTTTGAACAGCCAATAACAAATAAGACGATGTCTGGCAACATATATTACAGAGACGCCAGATGGTGCGATGTAAGGCTTTGGCGTGCGCCAGAACCTTGGCTCTCCGACTTAAATTGCAACGTTGTAATCGCACATTTGGAGTTATAACTCGTAATTATTTAAATTCTACCAAGTTTGTCGATGTTCGGTTCTGTATAATGCCTCAATAGAGAGTTGGTGCTGCACGTAACATAGAACATATGAGTTAAATATGTATATTTATTTACTGAGATATAGATGTTTGAAACAACACCACGGGTTATTTTAAATGGGCAGTGCACTGGCTTTGCACGGAAACGGGTTCCCGCCTTGACTTTGGCGGACTCTATAGGAATGGAGAATGTTTTAAATATGGTAACAGAAACATCTGTTTTGTCAAAAGCATCCTTTATTACCGACGGGGCAAGCAGAGCGTTGTGAGCGTTGTCACTTGTATGACTGCAAGAAGGGTAGAAAGAGAAAGCCGGTACTCGACGAAACTTGGCAACAAAGTACAGTACAGAATTACAGGCTAAGTCGCGATCTTACTAAAACACTGGTTTACACGTTGACTAGCAAAACCTTTTTGTTCACTTCCTACTTGTTTTGCAAGCAGAGCAGCTCAGTGCAGCTCAGTGCAGGGCAGTGCTCTCGTCCAATCAGCGTGACTCAACACTTTCCTATGTTTGCCACTCGTGCAGAATCACATTCTCAACAATACAGGTGGACTTTGCCCACTCGAAGCGGATACACATTATGTGCACTATTGTAGTTCGGCACGTGGTTTGTGCACTTTTGTAGTTCGGCACGTGACTTGTGCACTGTTGTAGTTCGGCACGTGACTTGTGCACTGTTGTAGTTCGGCACGTGACTTGTGCACTATTGTAGTTCGGCACGTGACTTGTGCACTATTGTAGTTCGGCACGTGACTTGTGCACTATTGTAGTTCGGCACGTGACTTGTGCACTGTTGTAGTTCGGCACGTGACTTGTGCACTATTGTAGTTCGGCACGTGACTTGTGCACTGTTGTAGTTGGGCACGTGACTTGTGCACTATTGTAGTTCGGCACGTGACTTGTGCACTATTGTAGTTCGGACGTGACTTGTGCACTATTGTAGTTCGGCACGTGACTTGTGCACTATTGTAGTTCGGTACGTAGTTTGTGCACTATTGTAGTTCGGTACGTAGT
Organism: Isoperla grammatica; assembly: GCA_945910005.1. Taxonomy (NCBI): domain Eukaryota; kingdom Metazoa; phylum Arthropoda; class Insecta; order Plecoptera; family Perlodidae; genus Isoperla; species Isoperla grammatica. The sequence goes on along the minus strand of OX246744.1, from coordinate 22,842,492 downwards.
TTGTGCACTATTGTATCCACCCTAAAACAGGGATTCCTACAAAATAATTACGATATGAAATGTTGCATAGGTTATGGCACACGAACACAAACACAAACACAAACACAAACACAAACACAAACACAAGCACAAGCACAAGCACAAGCACAAGCACAAACACAAACACAAACAAACACAGACATACACACACAGAGACAGACATACAAACACAAACACAAACAAACACAGACATACACACACAGAGACAGACATACAAACACAAACACAAACAAACACAGGCATACACACACAGAGACAGACATACAAACACAAACACAAACAAACACAGACATACACACACAGAGACAGACATACAAACACAAACACAAACAAACACAGGCATACACACACAGAGACAGACATACAGACACAAACACAAACAAACACAGACATACACACACAGAGACAGACATACAAACACAAACACAATTTTAAAAAGCATTCTGGGGAAAACATAAGATTAAAGACATTACCCACAGTTAATAAAATATCATAACAATGAATCAAATAACAATAATGCTTTAATTGAAACTTGGTTGATAGGAATGTAAGTATGGCCCGTGTTAACAATTTACACACCCCTATCCTATAACCACCATGAACGGAGCTGCCGCTGAAAACAAAAACGGGCGCAATTCTGCGAGCCGTCGCCCCAATCAAGACAGATCATCTCTCTCTCAACGGGCGAGTCTACATCACTCATTTAATTCTTAATTAATCCCGTCTGTTACGTGTCGATTTTTATACTTGAAATTAATTGCTCTTCATGAACAAACTACTTCTGCAGAAGCCGAGCGCAAAGAATACATAAAAATGGATATAAACGTCGAAAAGAAGGCGAAACGTCGACGTATACCGACTTGATCAAGATGGTGCTTGGCTAATTATCGCAATCTAGACCCGTTATCGCATTAAGCTGATTGTTTCGGCAGAAATGAAGGGGAATCATTTTTAATTCTTCCACATGGAACGTTTGAGTTCATCAAAGAGTGCTTTAAAGTTATGAGCATTTTAGTTTTTTTGTTCTCATTTTTAAAGTGTAGCATTAAAAATAGAAGTGTGGAGTTGTGTGTGGTTACTTATGACCAAGGTCACAGTTATGGGATTCAGCTGGTTCCGAACAAGTCAGACAAGTTCAAGAATATCCCAAAAATAATTTGATTTCATCCAATGATACCGCATTACAATTTGTTTCAACACTGTAAAGCGCTAATTAAACCTTATGCTATGATTTTTATTATATATACTTATCAACTAGAGGCTCAGTGGTAGAGTAAATGAGGCTCTAATTTCGAGGGTCGCCGGTTCGCTACCCCCTTCCAGTATTCCAGACTGAACGTTAACCAAACAAAAATGCAAAAAAATGCAAAAAAGAGGCCAAGCCCAAAACGGAGAAGACATACCGTTACAAACCAAAAAGGGCACACGTACAAAAAACGACAATTTCAAAAGAGGATCAACATTTAAAGGGGTGATATCTAAAATTGTGGCCAAGCCAATTATTTTATTTCCATTATATAAATATAGTTATTATAATTAAATAAACAAATATATAAATGTTTACATCACTGAATAATTGATAAATAAATATATTAACAACAATTACAAAATTAAATAAACTTATTGAAACATTTCGAGGTGGGGAAAAACAAAATGAATACACCGTATTTATAATTAAAAGCTTGGCCGATGAATTTGCATTCTCAGTTTTATTTTCCAAGTCCTGAAGTGTTTCTTGAATTACATATTAAATTGATTTTAAAGTTCATTTACTTGATGAGTTATTACCATTATTGCTTTATAGTACGTAAAATTAATAATATATTACCCAAAGCCAAATTACAAATCATCAGCCAAGCTTTTAATTATAAATACTGTGTGTTCATTTTGTTTTTCCCACCTCAAAATCATTAAGTTTATTTAATTTTGTAATTGTTGTTGATATATTTATTTATTTAATTATAATTACTATATTTATATATTGGAAATAAAAATAATTGGCTTAGCCACAATTTTAGATATCACCCCTTTAAATGTTGAGCCTCTTTTAAAATTGGCGTTTTTTGTACGTGTGCCCTCTTTGGTTTGTAACGGTTTGTCTTCTCCGTTTTGGGCTTGGCCTCTTTTTTGCAAATTTTGTGCATTTTTCAATGCTTTTTATTTAAAAAGACTAATCTTGGCATGTATCCAAGTCAACTTGATCTCCGCCTAGCGGAGGCTCGTCGAACTCCCAACTTGCGAGTTCGACGAGCCTCCGCTAGGCGGAGATCAAGCTGACCTTGTCATTTTGTTGGTGATTTTCTTTCCCGTAATTAAAACTAATTATATTTTTACATGGCCTCTGTCCAAGATAGAATTCTGAAAATATACTCAGTGGTTGTCTACATCAATGGCAAAAACGTTGTGACACAACAGTATTTTTTTTCGTCGGCAACTTTTAATAATAACTAATTGTTTGGGAGTATTTATTTTTTAAACAGGTTGGCATTCTGTCCAATTACAATTTTTCGTGTGAAATAGGATGCCCCGGGAGGTGAGCAAAATTGGTGCAAAATTTGGTGTTTATATCTTTATTCGTTTGGGGCCCACAGACCGACAAGAAATTAGCCAGTATTAACTGAAGAATTTTTTAATTTTTTAATGATCTTTACGGCTTAATATCTTCCATACGCAACACCCGATCGGGATGAAATTTGAAATGGGAAGTCTCGTGGTAAAAACCCACCGATTAATTAAAATTTGAGGTTTCCATCTATTATGGTTTTGCGTCGGCAACATCGTGTTAAGTGCATTTCGATGCATGCAGTAAGAGTCGCGTAATGGAAGCTCGCACATGGCTTGGCCCAGCGCGCTCCCGCGCGCCTAGATTCAGAGGTTTTCACTCAGTGAATGCGATCATATATACTATTATAATGTTTCTCGAATTACAATATTATACTGCACAAGAAAAGAAAACAATAAAAGAAAAATACAATTCCCCAATAACTACTTATTCGTCGAGTAACAGGTCGTTTCACCATGTGACTCTGTCTTACTGTCCTACCTCGACCGGGCAGTTTCCCAAACTGTTGTAAAATGATGAACCCTAATGACTTCGTTTACATTTTTACTACGAATCTTCCCTCCACCCCCTCTCTGTTCTCCGTTAACTTATGCGTATGAAAATTTTAATCGATTTTGAAATACCTTGTCTCTCATTTAATAATGTTGTGTCTTTGAATTTAAAAAAACGGATCAGTCTATGCCTCAAAATAAGTGGTTAAGTAACGATAAATAAAAGGGCGCAAAAACGAGCCGACGCCATGTTGATGGGATTTTACGTCATGGTTTGTGTCTGTGTACGCTCACCGCCTCAGCGATTGGTCTGTTACGCCCTTAGACCAGTAATATAGGTAGACGGAGCAAGCCGATGCTAGCGACCGGCCGCGAGTGAGACCAACATTGAGACCACGTGATGCCCCACATCACGTGGTGTGCACACACACAAGATGCACGAACGTATTTGCCGCGCACCTAACACCATCTAGCGGCAAACCTGCGAACTTCTCGCTAGCAATGCGGAGAAGGCTTTGTCCCCACATCACGTGGTTTCAATGATGGTCTCACTCACGATGACGTCATACTCCGTCTACCTATATTACTGGTCTAAGGTTACGCCACGTCTACTGAATCATGACGTCACAGCCACCTGTACGCGTTTCAGATCCCCGAGTTGAAACTTCAATAAATGCGACCACATTAAACCTTTTTAAAAACTTCTTTTTTACTTAGGACTTGCATTAATATAATTTTGTATCTGATACTATTAAGAGCGTTCGGCAGTAGAAGTTTTACAGACGTATTGGCCGTCAACTAATTACTCTTAAACTAATAGTAGGATTATTATAAATATGTATCGACTTGTAGAGGGATGTCAATATATGCATGGTATTAAGTACATTTGTCACCAACCTATTCAAAAATAATGTACCCATTTTTGAACAGAATCTCCGTATTATTTCGCCAAACATTCTCGACGAAAGTAATTTATTTGCATAATTCAAACACGGCACGAGTATATTATTTTTGAGCAGGCTTGTCACAAATAATACAATGCGTAGATATGACATCCTTCTGCAAGTAGGCACATTTTCATATAATCCTACTATTTGTTTAAAAGCAATTAGTTGACTAAAAACATCAAAACTACTTCCGAACGCTCTTCGTACGCGTTTTGCCTAATTGCTATTATTATTTACAGGACTGTATATGAAGTAATAGACGTAAAATAAAACATTTTAACAAAACCCTTACGGCTTTACCTATCGAAATTATTTTTTAACTAATTATTACTAATTTCGCGGATCCCCTTTGGCATGTCCATAGACCCCTAAAGTTCCACGGACCCCTGTGGCAGTTCCAATGTCCATAGACCCCTAAGGTTCCACGGACCCCTGTGGCATGTCCAATGTCCATAGACCCCTAAGGTTCCACGGACCCCTGTGGCAGGTCCAATGTCCATAGACCCCTAAGGTTCCACGGACCACAGTTTGGGAACATCTGAATAAGGGCTTTCCTAAAAAAGTAGGGCACAGTTATACATCCGGGTCTGTATGTTAGCTGCATATAAATTACATATAAAATATACCACAACATGTGTAGTTCTTGTTTACACGGTAATCACTTATCAGTATCACATATCTGCCCCCCCCCCCCCCCGACACACGAGAAGCCCCTCTCCTAGACTCTCATCAGTCAGCACAAAGTTTGTTAAACTAATTTTGAACCGTTTTCACTGTTTTTTTAGCCCGATGTTTATATTTATCACATGTTTCTACTCCCCCCTTCCCTCCCTCTCGCCCATGAGCTGAGCGTGGGCTATTGGCCTATCTTGATCGAAGCCGTCTCCGTTCTTGCCCTTCACGCCACAGTCATAATCACAGTCACAGTCACAGTCACAGTCACAGTCATAATCACAGTCACAGTCACAGTCACAGTCATAGTCACAGTCACAGTCGCAGTCACAGTCACAGTCACAGTCACAGTCACAGTCACGGTCACAGTCGCAGTCACAGTCACGGTCGCAATCTCACAGCATCGAGCTGACTGGTCGGCTGTAGGCAGCCTAGGGGTGGTGAAGGCCTGGGGGGTGAAGGCCTAGGGGTGAAGGCCTGGGGGTGAAGGCCTAGGGGGGAGGCTTAGGGGTGAAAGACTGAAAGACACAGAAAAACACGGGGAGTGTGTGATGACTGATATAGTTGCCCCAACGAAAGTATTCTGATGCTTACGACACAGCCGAGTTCAAGGTGACAACTTAATTCTCTACTTCGCTAATTCCTACCATCTAATCTAAACAGGTCCATTGAGAATAATTTAAAACCTTCCGTTGGTTATCTGTAACAGTGGGTGTGGTCAAACCGCCTGTGCACTCGACTGAGCCGAACCATGCATTTAGAATGTGAACGAACGTCAGGAATCTGTTTAAGGGCAGTAGACAATGACCTGAGATCGGTATGCGAATACTTTCGTTGGGACTAGTATATTACACGTTTACTGTATAAGTAGCCCCAGCCCCAGCCCCAGCCCCAGCCCCAGCCTAACTAGTCTCACGCCGACCGCAGATCCTTATCTACCGCCCGATTCATGCACGGTCATTCATCGAAAATTAACAGATTTCCTGGCGTGTTTACACGCATTCGTAATAGAGGCAGTCTCGCCCTCAGTCGAGTGCACAGCCTCATTGGTCACACCCGCTGTGTTACGAATATCCAGCTAACCAGGTAATGTTCACCATTTTTAATTTTGTTGTACTAGCATTACTAGTAATACTAGTAAAACTACTAATTTGTAGTAGTATTTTGTAGTAGTATCACTCGAATGAATACTCCTGTGATTGATAGGTTTATGAGACCACGCAACCAGATGGCGTGTCTTGGTGCAAGTTGCTTTATATAGCTCGAGCTACACCCAGGCTGTAGAGTGTAGAGTGTAGGTAGATCATAAAGGCGAGTACACATGCGCTCTTACACAATCGGTTGTAGTAGTTTACTGTGTGATACGTCACAGACGCCAGTCAACAGGTAGATAGTGCATCACTCACCATGGTGGGTATTAGGCCACATGCAATGGAAACTAACTTATAGTTATAGGGTATTATATTTTCGTTACCTAGTCCCCACTGTGTGCCAGCTGTGTTGTCTATTGTAAGCCTTGCCGCATCATTATAAGACAATTACCTTCCTTACGTGTTATAGGTGCCGCAGTAGCGACCACTTCTTACATGATAACTATATAGTTTCAGTTAGATACCCTAGTCCCCACTGTGTGCCTGCTGTGTTGTCTATTGTAAGCCTTGCAGCATCATTATAAGACAATTACCTTCCTTACGTGTTATAGGTGCCGCAGTAGCGACCACTTCTTACATGATAACTATATAGTTTCAGTTAGATACCCTAGTCCCCACTGTGTGCCTGCTGTGTTGTCTATTGTAAGCCTTGCAGCATCATTATAAGACAATTACCTTCCTTACGTGTTATAGGTGCCGCAGTAGCGACCACTTCTTACATGATAACTATATAGTTTCAGTTAGATACCCTAGTCCCCACTGTGTGCCTGCTGTGTTGTCTATTGTAAGCCTTGCAGCATCATTATAAGACAATTACCTTCCTTACGTGTTATAGGTGCCGCAGTAGCGACCACTTCTTACATGATAACTATATAGTTTCAGTTAGATACCGTAGTCCCCACTGTGTGCCTGCTGTGTTGTCTATTGTAAGCCTTGCAGCATCATTATAAGACAATTACCTTCCTTACGTGTTATAGGTGCCGCAGTAGCGACCACTTCTTACATGATAACTATATAGTTTCAGTTAGATACCCTAGTCCCCACTGTGTGCCTGCTGTGTTGTCTATTGTAAGCCTTGCAGCATCATTATAAGACAATTACCTTCCTTACGTGTTATAGGTGCCGCAGTAGCGACCACTTCTTACATGATAACTATATAGGTGCAGTTAGATACCCTAGTCCCCACTGTGTGCCTGCTGTGTTGTCTATTGTAAGCCTTGCAGCATCATTATAAGACAATTACCTTCCTTACGTGTTATAGGTGCCGCAGTAGCGACCACTTCTTACATGATAACTATATAGTTTCAGTTAGATACCCTAGTCCCCACTGTGTGCCTGCTGTGTTGTCTATTGTAAGCCTTGCAGCATCATTATAAGACAATTACCTTCCTTACGTGTTATAGGTGCCGCAGTAGCGACCACTTCTTACATGATAACTATATAGTTTCAGTTAGATACCCTAGTCCCCACTGTGTGCCTGCTGTGTTGTCTTTTGTAAGCCTGGCAGCATCATTATAAGACAATTACCTTCCTAACGTGTTATAGGTGCCGCAGTAGCGACCACTTCTTACATGATAACTATATAGTTACAGTTAGATACCCTAGTCCCCACTGTGTGCCTGCTGTGTTGTCTATTGTAAGCCTTGCAGCATCATTATAAGACAATTACCTTCCTTACGTGTTATAGGTGCCGCAGTAGCGACCACTTCTTACATGATAACTATATAGTTTCAGTTAGATACCCTAGTCCCCACTGTGTGCCTGCTGTGTTGTCTATTGTAAGCCTTGCAGCATCATTATAAGACAATTACCTTCCTTACGTGTTATAGGTGCCGCAGTAGCGACCACTTCTTACATGATAACTATATAGTTTCAGTTAGATACCCTAGTCCCCACTGTGTGCCTGCTGTGTTGTCTATTGTAAGCCTTGCAGCATCATTATAAGACAATTACCTTCCTTACGTGTTATAGGTGCCGCAGTAGCGACCACTTCTTACATGATAACTATATAGTTTCAGTTAGATACCCTAGTCCCCACTGTGTGCCTGCTGTGTTGTCTATTGTAAGCCTTGCAGCATCATTATAAGACAATAACCTTCCTTACGTGTTATAGGTGCCGCAGTAGCGACCACTTCTTACATGATAACTATATAGTTTCAGTTAGATACCCTAGTCCCCACTGTGTGCCTGCTGTGTTGTCTATTGTAAGCCTTGCAGCATCATTATAAGACAATTACCTTCCTAACGTGTTATAGGTGCCGCAGTAGCGACCACTTCTTACATGATAACTATATAGTTTCAGTTAGATACCCTAGTCCCTACTGTGTGCCTGCTGTGTTGTCTATTGTAAGCCTTGCAGCATCATTATAAGACAATTACCTTCCTTACGTGTTATAGGTGCCGCAGTAGCGACCACTTCTTACATGATAACTATATAGTTTCAGTTAGATACCCTAGTCCCCACTGTGTGCCTGCTGTGTTGTCTATTGTAAGCCTTGCAGCATCATTATAAGACAATTACCTTCCTTACGTGTTATAGGTGCCGCAGTAGCGACCACTTCTTACATGATAACTATATAGTTTCAGTTAGATACCCTAGTCCCCACTGTGTGCCAGCTGTGTTGTCTATTGTAAGCCTTGCAGCATCATTATAAGACAATTACCTTCCTTACGTGTTATAGGTGCCGCAGTAGCGACCACTTCTTACATGATAACTATATAGTTTCAGTTAGATACCCTAGTCCCCACTGTGTGCCTGCTGTGTTGTCTATTGTAAGCCTTGCAGCATCATTATAAGACAATTACCTTCCTTACGTGTTATAGGTGCCGCAGTAGCGACCACTTCTTACATGATAACTATATAGTTTCAGTTAGATACCCTAGTCCCCACTGTGTGCCTGCTGTGTTGTCTATTGTAAGCCTTGCAGCATCATTATAAGACAATTACCTTCCTTACGTGTTATAGGTGCCGCAGTAGCGACCACTTCTTACATGATAACTATATAGTTTCAGTTAGATACCCTAGTCCCCACTGTGTGCCAGCTGTGTTGTCTATTGTAAGCCTTGCAGCATCATTATAAGACAATTACCTTCCTTACGTGTTACAGGTGCCGCAGTAGCGACCACTTCTTACATGATAACTATATAGTTTCAGTTAGATACCCTAGTCCCCACTGTGTGCCTGCTGTGTTGTCTATTGTAAGCCTTGCAGCATCATTATAAGACAATTACCTTCCTTACGTGTTACAGGTGCCGCAGTAGCGACCACTTCTTACATGATAACTATATAGTTTCAGTTAGATACCCTAGTCCCCACTGTGTGCCTGCTGTGTTGTCTATTGTAAGCCTTGCAGCATCATTATAAGACAATTACCTTCCTTACGTGTTATAGGTGCCGCAGTAGCGACCACTTCTTACATGATAACTATATAGTTTCAGTTAGATACCCTAGTCCCCACTGTGTGCCTGCTGTGTTGTCTATTGTAAGCCTTGCAGCATCATTATAAGACAATTACCTTCCTTACGTGTTATAGGTGCCGCAGTAGCGACCACTTCTTACATGATAACTATATAGTTTCAGTTAGATACCCTAGTCCCCACTGTGTGCCTGGTGTGTTGTCTATTGTAAGCCTTGCAGCATCATTATAAGACAATTACCTTCCTTACGTGTTATAGGTGCCGCAGTAGCGACCACTTCTTACATGATAACTATATAGTTTCAGTTAGATACCCTAGTCCCCACTGTGTGCCTGCTGTGTTGTCTATTGTAAGCCTTGCAGCATCATTATAAGACAATTACCTTCCTTACGTGTTATAGGTGCCGCAGTAGCGACCACTTCTTACATGATAACTATATAGTTTCAGTTAGATACCCTAGTCCCCACTGTGTGCCTGCTGTGTTGTCTACTGTAAGCCTTGCAGCATCATTATAAGACAATTACCTTCCTTACGTGTTATAGGTGCCGCAGTAGCGACCACTTCTTACATGATAACTATATAGTTTCAGTTAGATACCCTAGTCCCCACTGTGTGCCAGCTGTGTTGTCTATTGTAAGCCTTGCAGCATCATTATAAGACAATTACCTTCCTTACGTGTTACAGGTGCCGCAGTAGCGACCACTTCTTACATGATAACTATATAGTTTCAGTTAGATACCCTAGTCCCCACTGTGTGCCAGCTGTGTTGTCTATTGTAAGCCTTGCAGCATCATTATAAGACAATTACCTTCCTTACGTGTTATAGGTGCCGCAGTAGCGACCACTTCTTACATGATAACTATATAGTTTCAGTTAGATACCCTAGTCCCCACTGTGTGCCTGCTGTGTTGTCTATTGTAAGCCTTGCAGCATCATTATAAGACAATTACCTTCCTTACGTGTTATAGGTGCCGCTGTAGCGACCACTTCTTACATGATAACTATATAGTTACAGTTAGATACCCTAGTCCCCACTGTGTGCCCGCTGTGTTGTCTATTGTAAGCCTTGCAGCATCATTATAAGACAATTACCTTCCTTACGTGTTATAGGTGCCGCAGTAGCGACCACTTCTTACATGATAACTATATAGTTTCAGTTAGATACCCTAGTCCCCACTGTGTGCCTGCTGTGTTGTCTATTGTAAGCCTTGCAGCATCATTATAAGACAATTACCTTCCTTACGTGTTATAGGTGCCGCAGTAGCGACCACTTCTTACATGATAACTATATAGTTTCAGTTAGATACCCTAGTCCCCACTGTGTGCCTGCTGTGTTGTCTATTGTAAGCCTTGCAGCATCATTATAAGACAATTACCTTCCTTACGTGTTATAGGTGCCGCAGTAGCGACCACTTCTTACATGATAACTATATAGTTTCAGTTAGATACCCTAGTCCCCACTGTGTGCCTGCTGTGTTGTCTATTGTAAGCCTTGCAGCATCATTATAAGACAATTACCTTCCTTACGTGTTATAGGTGCCGCAGTAGCGACCACTTCTTACATGATAACTATATAGTTTCAGTTAGATACCCTAGTCCCCACTGTGTGCCTGCTGTGTTGTCTATTGTAAGCCTTGCAGCATCATTATAAGACAATTACCTTCCTAACGTGTTATAGGTGCCGCAGTAGCGACCACTTCTTACATGATAACTATATAGTTTCAGTTAGATACCCTAGTCCCCACTGTGTGCCTGCTGTGTTGTCTATTGTAAGCCTTGCAGCATCATTATAAGACAATTACCTTCCTTACGTGTTAAAGGTGCCGCAGTAGCGACCACTTCTTACATGATAACTATATAGTTTCAGTTAGGTACCCTAGTCCCCACTGTGTGCCTGCTGTGTTGTCTATTGTAAGCCTTGCAGCATCATTATAAGACAATTACCTTCCTTACGTGTTATAGGTGCCGCAGTAGCGACCACTTCTTACATGATAACTATATAGTTTCAGTTAGGTACCCTAGTCCCCACTATGTGCCTGCTGTGTTGTCTATTGTAAGCCTTGCAGCATCATTATAAGACAATTACCTTCCTTACGTGTTATAGGTGCCGCAGTAGCGACCACTTCTTACATGATAACTATATAGTTTCAGTTAGGTACCCTAGTCCCCACTGTGTGCCTGCTGTGTTGTCTATTGTAAGCCTTGCAGCATCATTATAAGACAATTTCCTTTCTAACGTGTTATAGGTGCCGCAGTAGCGACCACTTCTTACATGATAACTATATAGTTTCAGTTAGATACCCTAGTCCCCACTGTGTGCCTGCTGTGTTGTCTATTGTAAGCCTTGCAGCATCATTATAAGACAATTACCTTCCTTACGTGTTATAGGTGCCGCAGTAGCGACCACTCCTTACATGATAACTATATAGTTTCAGTTAGATACCCTAGTCCCCACTGTGTGCCTGCTGTGTTGTCTATTGTAAGCCTTGCAGCATCATTATAAGACAATTACCTTCCTTACGTGTTATAGGTGCCGCAGTAGCGACCACTTCTAACATGATAACTATATAGTTTCAGTTAGATACCCTAGTCCCCACAGTGTGCCTGCTGTGTTGTCTATTGTAAACCATGCAGCATCATTATAAGACAATTACCTTCCTTACGTGTTATAGGTGCCGCAGTAGCGACCACTTCTTACATGATAACTATATAGTTTCAGTTAGATACCCTAGTCCCCACTGTGTGCCTGCTGTGTTGTCTATTGTAAGCCTTGCAGCATCATTATAAGACAATTACCTTTCTAACGTGTTATAGGTGCCGCAGTAGCGACCACTTCTTACATGATAACTATATAGTTTCAGTTAGATACCCTAGTCCCCACTGTGTGCCTGCTGTGTTGTCTATTGTAAGCCTTGCAGCATCATTATAAGACAATTACCTTCCTTACGTGTTATAGGTGCCGCAGTAGCGACCACTCCTTACATGATAACTATATAGTTTCAGTTAGATACCCTAGTCCCCACTGTGTGCCTGCTGTGTTGTCTATTGTAAGCCTTGCAGCATCATTATAAGACAATTACCTTCCTTACGTGTTACAGGTGCCGCAGTAGCGACCACTTCTTACATGATAACTATATAGTTTCAGTTAGATACCCTAGTCCCCACTGTGTGCCTGCTGTGTTGTCTATTGTAAGCCTTGCAGCATCATTATAAGACAATTACCTTCCTTACGTGTTATAGGTGCCGCAGTAGCGACCACTTCTTACATGATAACTATATAGTTTCAGTTAGATACCCTAGTCCCCACTGTGTGCCTGCTGTGTTGTCTATTGTAAGCCTTGCAGCATCATTATAAGACAATTACCTTCCTTACGTGTTATAGGTGCCGCAGTAGCGACCACTTCTTACATGATAACTATATAGTTTCAGTTAGATACCCAAGTCCCCACTGTGTGCCTGCTGTGTTGTCTATTGTAAGCCTTGCAGCATCATTATAAGACAATTACCTTCCTTACGTGTTATAGGTGCCGCAGTAGCGACCACTTCTTACATGATAACTATATAGTTTCAGTTAGATACCCTAGTCCCCACTGTGTGCCTGCTGTGTTGTCTATTGTAAGCCTTGCATCATCATTATAAGACAATTACCTTCCTTACGTGTTATAGGTGCCGCAGTAGCGACCACTTCTTACATGATAACTATATAGTTTCAGTTAGATACCCTAGTCCCCACTGTGTGCCTGCTGTGTTGTCTATTGTAAGCCTTGCAGCATCATTATAAGACAATTACCTTCCTTACGTGTTATAGGTGCCGCAGTAGCGACCACTTCTTACATGATAACTATATAGTTTCAGTTAGATACCCTAGTCCCCACTGTGTGCCTGCTGTGTTGTCTATTGTAAGCCTTGCAGCATCATTATAAGACAATTACCTTCCTTACGTGTTATAGGTGCCGCAGTAGCGACCACTTCTTACATGATAACTATATAGTTTCAGTTAGATACCCTAGTCCCCACTGTGTGCCCGCTGTAATGTCTATTGTAAGCCTTGCAGCATCATTATAAGACAATTACCTTCCTTACGTGTTATAGGTGCCGCAGTAGCGACCACTTCTTACATGATAACTATATAGTTTCAGTTAGATACCCTAGTCCCCACTGTGTGCCTGCTGTCATGTCTATTGTAAGCCTTGCAGCATCATTATAAGACAATTACCTTCCTTACGTGTTATAGGTGCCGCAGTAGCGACCACTTCTTACATGATAACTATATAGTTTCAGTTAGATACCCTAGTCCCCACTGTGTGCCTGCTGTGTTGTCTATTGTAAGCCTTGCAGCATCATTATAAGACAATTACCTTCCTTACGTGTTACAGGTGCCGCAGTAGCGACCACTTCTTACATGATAACTATATAGTTTCAGTTAGATACCCTAGTCCCCACTGTGTGCCTGCTGTGTTGTCTATTGTAAGCCTTGCAGCATCATTATAAGACAATTACCTTCCTTACGTGTTATAGGTGCCGCAGTAGCGACCACTTCTTACATGATAACTATATAGTTTCAGTTAGATACCCTAGTCCCCACTGTGTGCCTGCTGTGTTGTCTATTGTAAGCCTTGCAGCATCATTATAAGACAATTACCTTCCTTACGTGTTACAGGTGCCGCAGTAGCGACCACTTCTTACATGATAACTATATAGTTTCAGTTAGATACCCTAGTCCCCACTGTGTGCCTGCTGTGTTGTCTATTGTAAGCCTTGCAGCATCATTATAAGACAATTACCTTCCTTACGTGTTATAGGTGCCGCAGTAGCGACCACTTCTTACATGATAACTATATAGTTTCAGTTAGATACCCTAGTCCCCACTGTGTGCCTGCTGTGTTGTCTATTGTAAGCCTTGCAGCATCATTATAAGACAATTACCTTCCTTACGTGTTATAGGTGCCGCAGTAGCGACCACTTCTTACATGATAACTATATAGTTTCAGTTAGATACCCTAGTCCCCACTGTGTGCCTGCTGTGTTGTCTATTGTAAGCCTTGCAGCATCATTATAAGACAATTACCTTCCTTACGTGTTACAGGTGCCGCAGTAGCGACCACTTCTTACATGATAACTATATAGTTTCAGTTAGATACCCTAGTCCCCACTGTGTGCCTGCTGTGTTGTCTATTGTAAGCCTTGCAGCATCATTATAAGACAATTACCTTCCTTACGTGTTATAGGTGCCGCAGTAGCGACCACTTCTTACATGATAACTATATAGTTTCAGTTAGATACCCTAGTCCCCACTGTGTGCCTGCTGTGTTGTCTATTGTAAGCCTTGCAGCATCATTATAAGACAATTACCTTCCTTACGTGTTACAGGTGCCGCAGTAGCGACCACTTCTTACATGATAACTATATAGTTTCAGTTAGATACCCTAGTCCCCACTGTGTGCCTGCTGTGTTGTCTATTGTAAGCCTTGCAGCATCATTATAAGACAATTACCTTCCTTACGTGTTATAGGTGCCGCAGTAGCGACCACTTCTTACATGATAACTATATAGTTTCAGTTAGATACCCTAGTCCCCACTGTGTGCCCGCTGTAATGTCTATTGTAAGCCTTGCAGCATCATTATAAGACAATTACCTTCCTTACGTGTTATAGGTGCCGCAGTAGCGACCACTTCTTACATGATAACTATATAGTTTCAGTTAGATACCCTAGTCCCCACTGTGTGCCTGCTGTGTTGTCTATTGTAAGCCTTGCAGCATCATTATAAGACAATTACCTTCCTTACGTGTTATAGGTGCCGCAGTAGCGACCACTTCTTACATGATAACTATATAGTTTCAGTTAGATACCCTAGTCCCCACTGTGTGCCTGCTGTGTTGTCTATTGTAAGCCTTGCAGCATCATTATAAGACAATTACCTTCCTTACGTGTTATAGGTGCCGCAGTAGCGACCACTTCTTACATGATAACTATATAGTTTCAGTTAGATACCCTAGTCCCCACTGTGTGCCTGCTGTGTTGTCTATTGTAAGCCTTGCAGCATCATTATAAGACAATTACCTTCCTTACGTGTTATAGGTGCCGCAGTAGCGACCACTTCTTACATGATAACTATATAGTTTCAGTTAGATACCCTAGTCCCCACTGTGTGCCTGCTGTGTTGTCTATTGTAAGCCTTGCAGCATCATTATAAGACAATTACCTTCCTTACGTGTTATAGGTGCCGCAGTAGCGACCACTTCTTACATGATAACTATATAGTTTCAGTTAGATACCCTAGTCCCCACTGTGTGCCTGCTGTGTTGTCTATTGTAAGCCTTGCAGCATCATTATAAGACAATTACCTTCCTTACGTGTTATAGGTGCCGCAGTAGCGACCACTTCTTACATGATAACTATATAGTTTCAGTTAGATACCCTAGTCCCCACTGTGTGCCTGCTGTGTTGTCTATTGTAAGCCTTGCAGCATCATTATACGACAATTACCTTCCTAACGTGTTATAGGTGCCGCAGTAGCGACCACTTCTTACATGATAACTATATAGTTTCAGTTAGATACCCTAGTCCCCACTGTGTGCCTGCTGTGTTGTCTATTGTAAGCCTTGCAGCATCATTATAAGACAATAACCTTCCTTACGTGTTATAGGTGCCGCAGTAGCGACCACTCCTTACATGATAACTATATAGTTTCAGTTAGATACCCTAGTCCCCACTGTGTGCCTGCTGTGTTGTCTATTGTAAGCCTTGCAGCATCATTATAAGTCAATTACCTTCCTTACGTGTTATAGGTGCCGCAGTAGCGACCACTTCTTACATGATAACTATATAGTTTCAGTTAGATACCCTAGTCCCCACTGTGTGCCTGCTGTGTTGTCTATTGTAAGCCTTGCAGCATCATTATAAGACAATTACCTTCCTTACGTGTTACAGGTGCCGCAGTAGCGACCACTTCTTACATTATAACTATATAGTTTCAGTTAGATACCCTAGTCCCCACTGTGTGCCTGCTGTGTTGTCTATTGTAAGCCTTGCAGCATCATTATAAGACAATTACCTTCCCTACGTGTTATAGGTGCCGCAGTAGCGACCACTTCATGATAACTATATAGTTTCAGTTAGATACCCTAGTCCCCACTGTGTGCCTGCTGTGTTGTCTATTGTAAGCCTTGCAGCATCATTATAAGACAATTACCTTCCTTACGTGTTATAGGTGCCGCAGTAGCGACCACTTCTTACATGATAACTATATAGTTTCAGTTAGATACCCTAGTCCCCACTGTGTGCCTGCTGTGTTGTCTATTGTAAGCCTTGCAGCATCATTATAAGACAATTACCTTCCTAACGTGTTATAGGTGCCGCAGTAGCGACCACTTCTTACATGATAACTATATAGTTTCAGTTAGATACCCTAGTCCCCACTGTGTGCCTGCTGTGTTGTCTATTGTAAGCCTTGCAGCATCATTATAAGACAATTACCTTCCTTACGTGTTATAGGTGCCGCAGTAGCGACCACTTCTTACATGATAACTATATAGTTTCAGTTAGATACCCTAGTCCCCACTGTGTGCCTGCTGTGTTGTCTATTGTAAGCCTTGCAGCATCATTATAAGACAATTACCTTCCTTACGTGTTATAGGTGCCGCAGTAGCGACCACTTCTTACATGATAACTATATAGTTTCAGTTAGATACCCTAGTCCCCACTGTGTGCCTGCTGTGTTGTCTATTGTAAGCCTTGCAGCATCATTATAAGACAATTACCTTCCTTACGTGTTATAGGTGCCGCAGTAGCGACCACTTCTTACATGATAACTATATAGTTTCAGTTAGATACCCTAGTCCCCACTGTGTGCCTGCTGTGTTGTCTATTGTAAGCCTTGCAGCATCATTATAAGACAATTACCTTCCTTACGTGTTATAGGTGCCGCAGTAGCGACCACTTCTTACATGATAACTATATAGTTTCAGTAAGATACCCTAGTCCCCACTGTGTGCCTGCTGTGTTGTCTATTGTAAGCCTTGCAGCATCATTATAAGACATTTACCTTCCTTACGTGTTATAGGTGCCGCAGTAGCGACCACTTCTTACATGATAACTATATAGTTTCAGTTAGATACCCTAGTCCCCACTGTGTGCCTGCTGTGTTGTCTATTGTAAGCCTTGCAGCATCATTATAAGACAATTACCTTCCTTACGTGTTATAGGTGCCGCAGTAGCGACCACTTCTTACATGATAACTATATAGTTTCAGTTAGATACCCTAGTCCCCACTGTGTGCCTGCTGTATTGTCTATTGAAAGCCTTGCAGCATCATTATAAGACAATTACCTTCCTTACGTGTTATAGGTGCCGCAGTAGCGACCACTTCTTACATGATAACTATATAGTTTCAGTTAGATACCCTAGTCCCCACTGTGTGCCAGCTGTGTTGTCTATTGTAAGCCTTGCAGCACCATCATAAGACAATTACCTTCCTTACGTGTTATAGGTGCCGCAGTAGCGACCACTTCTTACATGATAACTATATAGTTTCAGTTAGATACCCTAGTCCCCACTATGTGCCTGCTGTGTTGTCTATTGTAAGCCTTGCAGCATCATTATAAGACAATTACCTTCCTTACGTGTTATAGGTGCCGCAGTAGCGACCACTTCTTACATGATAACTATATAGTTTCAGTTAGATACCCTAGTCCCCACTGTGTGCCTGCTGTGTTGTCTATTGTAAGCCTTGCAGCATCATTATAAGACAATTACCTTCCTTACGTGTTATAGGTGCCGCAGTAGCGACCACTTCTTACATGATAACTATATAGTTTCAGTTAGATACCCTAGTCCCCACTGTGTGCCTGCTGTGTTGTCTATTGTAAGCCTTGCAGCATCATTATAAGACAATTACCTTCCTTACGTGTTATAGGTGCCGCAGTAGCGACCACTTCTTACATGATAACTATATAGTTTCAGTTAGATACCCTAGTCCCTACTGTGTGCCTGCTGTGATGTCTATTGTAAGCCTTGCAGCATCATTATAAGACAATTACCTTCCTTACGTGTTACAGGTGCCGCAGTAGCGACCACTTCTTACATGATAACTATATAGTTTCAGTTAGATACCCTAGTCCCCACTGTGTGCCCGCTGTGTTGTCTATTGTAAGCCTTGCAGCATCATTATAAGACAATTACCTTCCTTACGTGTTATAGGTGCCGCAGTAGCGACCACTCCTTACATGATAACTATATAGTTTCAGTTAGATACCCTAGTCCCCACTGTGTGCCTGCTGTGTTGTCTATTGTAAGCCTTGCAGCATCATTATAAGACAATTACCTTTCTAACGTGTTATAGGTGCCGCAGTAGCGACCACTTCTTACATGATAACTATATAGTTTCAGTTAGATACCCTAGTCCCCACTGTGTGCCTGCTGTGTTGTCTATTGTAAGCCTTGCAGCATCATTATAAGACAATTACCTTCCTTACGTGTTATAGGTGCCGCAGTAGCGACCACTTCATGATAACTATATAGTTTCAGTTAGATACCCTAGTCCTCACTGTGTGCCTGCTGTGTTGTCTATTGTAAGCCTTGCAGCATCATTATAAGACAATTACCATCCCTACGTGTTATAGGTGCCGCAGTAGCGACCACTTCATGATAACTATATAGTTTCAGTTAGATACCCTAGTCCCCACTGTGTGCCTGCTGTGTTGTCTATTGTAAGCCTAGCAGCATCATTATAAGACAATTACCTTCCTTACGTGTTATAGGTGCCGCAGTAGCGACCACTTCTTACAACGCCTAAACGGATGATTACCTTCTTGTTATAAATTCGAAATGATTGGTAATAAGCACTGGCAAACTGAAACGCTGTATATAATTGTTGGGCTTTTCCATACAATTGCAAATTAATTAGTAACAATCAGACAAACCGAAAGTGTTTTGTTGAGAAATACGCTTAGTGATTATTGTTATGGTGTCTTTTTGTTTTACCAATCTGAACATTGGGTTGAAGAGTTCTCTATTGTTTATCTATATTTAATGTTTATCATCGGCAAGGACAATAAATACAACTATACGGTATTATAATTTCGCCATCTTTGAACTTCCGGGCGCCATTGCAACCATTCTTGAATACACAACCATCTCGAATATAATTCTTTATTTCAATCATTTGGCCGGGCTACTGACGCGCAGCTTTCTTAAGCGTCGGTTCAATTCAATCTGAGGTTACATCGCGGATTGACCTGTCGAGAAGGCTGTGCCTTGAGGAAGTAGTATAGGGCACTAGCAACACCAAAAGGCAACAATGAAACAAATGAATTGAATCGATGGACAAACACCAAGCTGTCAAAAAATAATTTCGTCTGATTTTGGAAAACAAAACAAAAAACAAACAAATACACATACAAAACTTTCACTTAGTCGTTGTCTATCATTAAAAGCTTTAAATGGCGAGCAGTTACTATTGCTACACTTGTTTTTATTTCTATGGTTGCAATTTTATTATTTTGACAGCTGATTGTGTGTCCATCAGTTCAATTCATTTGTTCCATTCTTGTCTTTCGGTGTTGCTAGTGCCCTATTGTCGTAATGGCGGACGCCCAAGATGTCAGCGCCCACTAAACGGCGCGTAAAATAATTACAGTGAAACAATAATAAAGACACACATTGTCAATGTAGAATACAATAGCAACTAAAATAATGCAAAGAAATCTTATTATAGAAAAAATAACAATAACAATAAAAAAAGAAAAGATATGTCTGTGCAGGGAGGAAATAAAGCGATAACTGTCTCAACAAGGTTGTGAGCAGCGCCCTGTCTCAACAAGGCAGTGGGCAGCGCACTGTCTCAACAAGGCTGTGAGCAGCGCACTGTCTCAACAAGGCAGTGAGCAGCGCACTGTCTCAACAAGGCAGTGAGCAGCGCACTGTCTCAACAAGGCTGTGAGCAGCGCACTGTCTCAACAAGGCTGTGAGCAGCGCACTGTCTCAACAAGGCAGTGAGCAGCGCACTGTCTCAACAAGGCTGTGAGCAGCGCACTGTCTCAACAAGGCTGTGAGCAGCGCACTGTCTCAACAAGGCTGTGAGCAGCGCACTGTCTCAACAAGGCTGTGAGCAGCGCACTGTCTCAACAAGGCAGTGAGCAGCGCACTGTCTCAACAAGGCAGTGAGCAGCGCACTGTCTCAACAAGGCTGTGAGCAGCGCACTGTCTCAACAAGGCAGTGAGCAGCGCACTGTCTCAACAAGGCAGTGAGCAGCGCACTGTCTCAACAAGGCAGTGAGCAGCGCACTGTCTCAACAAGGCAGTGAGCAGCACACTGTCTCAACAAGGCAGTGAGCAGCGCACTGTCTCAACAAGGCAGTGAGCAGCGCACTGTCTCAACAAGGCAGTGAGCAGCGCACTGTCTCAACAAGGCAGTGAGCAGCGCACTGTCTCAACAAGGCTGTGAGCAGCGCACTGTCTCAACAAGGCTGTGAGCAGCGAACTGTCTCAACAAGGCTGTGAGCAGCGCACTGTCTCAACAAGGCAGTGAGCAGCGCACTGTCTCAACAAGGCAGTAAGCAGCGCACTGTCTCAACAAGGCTGTGAGCAGCGCACTGTCTCAACAAGGCAGTGAGCAGCGCACTGTCTCAACAAGGCAGTGAGCAGCGCACTGTTTCAACAAGGCAGTGAGCAGCGCACTGTCTCAACAAGGCAGTGAGCAGCGCACTGTCTCAACAAGGCAGTGAGCAGCGCACTGTCTCAACAAGGCAGTGAGCAGCGCACTGTCTCAACAAGGCAGTGAGCAGCGCACTGTCTCAACAAGGCAGTGAGCAGCAAACTGTCTCAACAAGGCAGTGAGCAGCGCACTGTCTCAACAAGGCTGTGAGCAGTGAACTGTCTCAACAAGACTGTGAGCAGCGAACTGTCTCAACAAGGCAGTGAGCAGCGACCTGTCCCAACAAGGCAGTGAGCAGGAACTGTCTCAACAAGGCTGTGAGCAGCGCACTGTCTCAACAAGGCAGTGAGCAGCGAACTGTCTCAACAAGGCTATGAGCAGCGCACTGTCTCAACAAGGCTGTGAGCAGCGAACTGTCTCAACAAGGCTGTGAGCAGCGAACTGTCTCAACAAGGCTGTGAGCAGAGAACTGTCTCAACAAGGCTGTGAGCAGAGAACTGTTTCAACAAGGCTGTGAGCAGCGCACTGTCTCAACAAAGGTTGTGAGCAGCGAACTGTCTCAACAAGGCTGTGAGCAGCGAACTGTCTTAACAAGGCTGTGAGCAGCGCACTGTCTCAACAAGGCTGTGAGCAGCGAACTGTCTCAACAAGGCTGTGAGCAGCGCACTGTCTCAACAAGGCTGTGAGCAGCGAACTGTCTTAACAAGGCTGTGAGCAGCGAACTGTCTCAACAAGGCTGTGAGCAGCGAACTGTCTCAACAAGGCTGTGAGCAGCGAACTGTCTCAACAAGGCTGTGAGCAGCGAACTGTCTCAACAAGGCTGTGAGCAGCGAACTGTCTCAACAAGGCTTGAGCAGCGAACTCTCTAAACAAGGCTGTGAGCAGCGAACTGTCTCAACAAGGCTGTGAGCAGTGAACTGTCTCAACAAGGCAGTGAGCAGCGAACTGTCTCAACAAGGCAGTGAGCAGCGAACTGTCTTAACAAGGCTGTGAGCAGCGAACTGTCTCAACAAGGCAGTGAGCAGCGAACTGTCTCATCAAGGCTGTGAGCAGCGAACTGTCTCAACAAGGCAGTGAGCAGCGAACTGTCTCAACAAGGCTGTGAGCAGCAAACTGTCTCAACAAGGCAGTGAGCAGCGAACTGTCTCAACAAGGCAGTGAGCAGCGAACTGTCTCAACAAGGCAGTGAGCAGCGAACTGTCTCATCAAGGCTGTGAGCAGCGAACAGCGAACTGTCTCAACAAGGCAGTGAGCAGCGAACTGTCTCATCAAGGCTGTGAGCAGCGAACTGTCTCAACAAGGCTGTGAGCAGTGAACTGTCTCAACATGGCTGTGAGCAGCGAACTGTCTCAACAAGGCTGTGAGCAGTGAACTGTCTCAACAAGGCAGTGAGCAGCGAACTGTCTCAACAAGGCTGTGAGCAGTGAACTGTCTCAACAAGGCAGTGAGCAGCGAACTGTCTCAACAAGGATGTGAGCAGCGAACTGTCTCAACAAGGCTGTGAGCAGCGAACTGTCTCAACAAGGATGTGAGCAGCGAACTGTCTCAACAAGGCAGTGAGCAGCGAACTGTCTCATCAAGGCTGTGAGCAGCGAACTGTCTCAACAAGGCTGTGAGCAGTGAACTGTCTCAACATGGCTGTGAGCAGCGAACTGTCTCAACAAGGCAGTGAGAAGCGAACTGTCTCATCAAGGCTGTGAGCAGCGAACTGTCTCAACAAGGCTGTGAGCAGTGAACTGTCTCAACATGGCTGTGAGCAGCGAACTGTCTCAACAAGGCTGTGAGCAGTGAACTGTCTCAACAAGGCAGTGAGCAGCGAACTGTCTCAACAAGGCTGTGAGCAGTGAACTGTCTCAACAAGGATGTGAGCAGCGAACTGTCTCAACAAGGCTGTGAGCAGCGAACTGTCTCAACAAGGCTTTGAGCAGTGAACTGTCTCAACAAGGATGTGAGCAGCGAACTGTCTCAACAAGGCTGTGAGCAGCGAACTGTCTCAACAAGGCAGTGAGCAGCGAACTGTCTCAACAAGGCTGTGAGCAGCGAACTGTCTCAACAAGGCTGTGAGCAGCGAACTGTCTCAACAAGGCTTTGAGCAGTGAACTGTCTCAACAAGGATGTGAGCAGCGAACTGTCTCAACAAGGCTGTGAGCAGCGAACTGTCTCAACAAGGATGTGAGCAGCGAACTGTCTCAACAAGGCTGTGAGCAGCGAACTGTCTCAACAAGGATGTGAGCAGCGAACTGTCTCAACAAGGCTGTGAGCAGCGAACTGTCTCAACAAGGATGTGAGCAGTGAACTGTCTCAACAAGGCTGTGAGCAGCGAACTGTCTCAACAAGGCTGTGAGCAGTGAACTGTCTCAACAAGGCAGTGAGCAGCGAACTGTCTCAACAAGGCTGTGAGCAGTGAACTGTCTCAACAAGGCAGTGAGCAGCAAACTGTCTCAACAAGGCAGTGAGCAGCGAACTTCTCATCAAGGCTGTGAGCAGCGAACTGTCTCAACAAGGCTGTGAGCAGTGAACTGTCTCAACATGGCTGTGAGCAGCGAACTGTCTCAACAAGGCTGTGAGCAGTGAACTGTCTCAACAAGGCAGTGAGCAGCGAACTGTCTCAACAAGGATGTGAGCAGCGAACTGTCTCAACAAGGCTGTGAGCAGTGAACTGTCTCAACATGGCTGTGAGCAGCGAACTGTCTCAACAAGGCAGTGAGCAGCGAACTGTCTCAACAAGGCTGTGAGCAACGAACTTGAATTTCGAGTTCTGAGCGCAACGAACGGACAAGTCTCGCTTTTTACGCGGGTTGAATGATTTCCCGTCCATGCGATGAGTAATCCATTGGTTTGTACTCTCGCCTCGTATGCGAACACAGAACACAGAACACAAAACACAGGACACATTCATACATTCGAGACACATATTGCTTTATTTTCACTTAAATGTGATACTTGTACATAACTCGCATAAACATACTATAACTTATGTGTTCCTTCAATTCCGAATAAAACAATGATGTTATGACTAGCGTTACCATACCTCCCGCGTCCCGCCAATACACCACTACAAGCGGGACAAGGCCCCCCCCCCCTTGGTAAAACATATTGCGATGTCTAGTGTACAATTTCAGATATCTGCAGTCCAGAACGCGCTCAAGTTATCAACAGCAATCAATAGAGTTATCACACTTAACATATACAACATAAAAGCTACAAAACTTATTACTAAATAATTCTGGTCGGTGTTCCAATTCTTTTGGTAGTTTTCAGGTTTTTGCAAACCAAAACCGACAGTATTTCGGTATCGCATTCAGTGCGGCATTTCTTTCTGAAACGTAAGAACGCACTCCAATGATTTTTTTAAATGTCTCCTGCAGCTTTCTTGTTCGGGGTCTCTGCCCCCAAACACCCCGTTATTTTTTTGCCTAGAAAGATGTGTCCCTCCTGCTTGTGTTCAAAATATGCAACCCTTACTACGACGGTAGTGAAGTGAAGGTGACACACGTTGATGAAATAGCTGAGTTCCATGATGGTATTTGACACACCGCTCCAAGAAGGATCCCCATCACTGGAATAGGATTTCACTTTGCTATATCTTTCGTCTTGGGTATTAGAAAAGGGGTGTGAGAGGGAGGTTATACGCTTATTTTTTAACGTCAGTCCTTTTCAGTTGTGAAAAGTGATTTACAAAAAACTTATTCTAATAGAAAATGTTGCTCTTTTTCTAGTTTTCCCGACGTGTGTACTGCCCTGATACTCCTCTAACAATCCCCGGTACAGCGGCCACCACTGAACGATCTCTGTCAAAATGTAAAAATCATAAAAAAGGCTACCTTAAAAGCACGATGGGGCAAGAAAGTTTGCGATGCTTGGTTGTTTGTAGCATAGCGGGCACGAGGAACCTAAACTCTCGCGTAAAGAGGACATTCTCAAGGTATTCGCGACAACAAAACCCAGACTACATCTTTCAAACACTTTTAGGATTACTTTAGGAGTATTGGGGGGGGGGAGGGGGGGTAGGAGGGAACTTCAATTTTTTGACCCCGGTTTAAAGTGACGCCACTGAT
This sequence comes from Isoperla grammatica, assembly GCA_945910005.1. Lineage (NCBI taxonomy): Eukaryota > Metazoa > Arthropoda > Insecta > Plecoptera > Perlodidae > Isoperla > Isoperla grammatica. The sequence goes on along the minus strand of OX246744.1, from coordinate 22,817,499 downwards.
TTGTGAAACGAAGATATACTACTACAGAGGAATAATAGTGGAAAGTGGAAGGCGAATGATAGATCCACAACTTATTCAGGATATTATAACCTACAAAGTTGTTTGGACAAATTAAAGTCTGGTGTCAAAGATGTAACAAAACAAGAGCGATATTCGCGGCCGGAGTATTACAACTCATCAATAAACTAACTGCAATCGGCCCGATACGTACGACATCTAACTTCAATAAACGCGGTGACATCTGATGAATTTAAGCAAGTCAACGAACTGAAAATATTATATGAAATTATATATATATATATATATATATATATATATATATATATATTATATATGATTATATAAAATTAAATAATAGAACAATCCGTTTTTCTCGGTAGACATTTTACTGTATGAATTTATATTTTTAATTCTTTTCAGAAAACGCAGGCTGAAACTCACTTATCTGAAATGACGCAAATTGTTGAAAGTTTTATTACAGAGATCAAAACGCCGTCCATCACACTAAGTCTATCAGCATTACCTTGTGATCTCAGTTTCATAGGGATTAATGCCGACACTATATCTGTCAACATGCGTGGGTTACTGTCAGCACAGGGACAAGTAGGCCACCGTCTGTCAACATGCGTGGGTTACTGTCAGCGCAGGGACAAGTAGGCCACCGTCTGTCAACATGCGTGGGTTACTGTCAGCACAGGGACAAGTAGGCCACCGTCTGTCAACATGCGTGGGTTACTGTCAGCGCAGGGACAAGTAGGCCACCGTCTGTCAACATGCGTGGGTTACTGTCAGCACAGGGACAAGTAGGCCACCTTCTGTGAACATGCGTGGGTTACTGTCAGCACAGGGACAAGCAGGCCACCGTCTGTCAACATGCGTGGGTTACTGTCAGCACAGGGACAAGCAGGCCACCGTCTGTCAACATGCGTGGGTTCATGTCAGCACAGGGACAAGTAGGCCACCGTCTGTCAACATGCGTGGGTTACTGTCAGCACAGGGACAAGCAGGCCACCGTCTGTCAACATGCGTGGGTTACTGTCAGCACAGGGACAAGCAGGCCACCGTCTGTCAACATGCGTGGGTTACTGTCAGCGCAGGGACAAGTAGGCCACCGTCTGTCAACATGCGTGGGTTACTGTCAGCACAGGGACAAGTAGGCCACCGTCTGTCAACATGCGTGGGTTACTGTCAGCGCAGGGACAAGTAGGCCACCGTCTGTCAACATGCGTGGGTTACTGTCAGCACAGGGACAAGTAGGCCACCGTCTGTCAACATGCGTGGGTTACTGTCAGCACAGAGACAAGTAGGCCACCGTCTGTCAACATGCGTGGGTTACTGTCAGCACAGGGACAAGTAGGCCACCGTCTGTCAACATGCGTGGGTTACTGTCAGCACAGAGACAAGTAGGCCACCGTCTGTCAACATGCGTGGGTTCATGTCAGCACAGGGACAAGTAGGCCACCGTCTGTCAACATGCGTGGGTTACTGTCAGCGCAGGGACAAGTAGGCCACCGTCTGTCAACATGCGTGGGTTCATGTCAGCACAGGGACAAGTAGGCCACCGTCTGTCAACATGCGTGGGTTACTGTCAGCACAGAGACAAGTAGGCCACCGTCTGACAACATGCGTGGGTTACTGTCAGCACAGAGACAAGTAGGCCACCGTCTGTCAACATGCGTGGGTTCATGTCAGCACAGGGACAAGTAGGCCACCGTCTGTCAACATGCGTGGGTTACTGTCAGCGCAGGGACAAGTAGGCCACCGTCTGTCAACATGCGTGGGTTACTGTCAGCACAGGGACAAGTAGGCCACCGTCTGTCAACATGCGTGGGTTACTGTCAGCGCAGGGACAAGTAGGCCACCGTCTGTCAACATGCGTGGGTTCATGTCAGCACAGGGACAAGTAGGCCACCGTCTGTCAACATGCGTGGGTTACTGTCAGCGCAGGGACAAGTAGGCCACCGTCTGTCAACATGCGTGGGTTCATGTCAGCACAGGGACAAGTAGGCCACCGTCTGTCAACATGCGTGGGTTACTGTCAGCGCAGGGACAAGTAGGCCACCGTCTGTCAACATGCGTGGGTTACTGTCAGCGCAGGGACAAGTAGGCCACCGTCTGTCAACATGCGTGGGTTACTGTCAGCACAGGGACAAGTAGGCCACCGTCTGTCAACATGCGTGGGTTACTGTCAGCGCAGGGACAAGTAGGCCACCGTCTGTCAACATGTTCACTGGGAACAACAACAAAGCTGCACGACTCAAAAGGTTCAGTTCAAAACGATTTGTTTGCGATACCATAAATGGTGAACAATTCTACAGCTGTTTGTAATCATAGGATACATGGATACAATAATAATTCATGATAAGTACGGATCGGTAGAGGTTTCTACATCAGCGTCGGAGTCTTCCGCTCGAGTCTTGACTAATTGTGGCACGCATGGTTGTCTCACGCATGGTTGTCTCACGCATGGTTGTCTCACGCATGGTTGTCTCACGCATGGTTGTCTTACGCATGGTTGTCTCACGCATGATTGTCTCACGCATGGTTGTCTCACGCATGGTTGTCTCACGCATGGTTGTCTCACGCATGGTTGTCTTACGCATGGTTGTCTTACGCATGGTTGTCTCACGCATGATTGTCTCACGCATGGTTGTCTCACGCATGGTTGTCTCACGCATGGTTGTCTCACGCATGGTTGTCTTACGCATGGTTGTCTTACGCATGGTTGTCTCACGCATGGTTGTCTCACGCATGGTTGTCTCACGCATGGTTGTCTTACGCATGGTTGTCTTACGCATGGTTGTCTCACGCATGGTTGTCTCACGCATGGTTGTCTCACGCATGGTTGTCTTACGCATGGTTGTCTCACGCATGGTTGTCTCACGCATGGTTGTCTCACGCATGGTTGTCTCACGCATGGTTGTCTCACGCATGGTTGTCTCACGCATGGTTGTCTCACGCATGGTTGTCTCACGCATGGTTGTCTCACGCATGGTTGTCTCACGCATGGTTGTCTCACGCATGGGATATTGATGAGGTTCCTCCACGACTAACATGGCGTCGTGATTAATCGTCCCGGGTGTTGATTGGCGGAGGTTAAATGCGAGACAATGAAACATTTATCATCCATGCATCACGATGTTCAGAGAATAGTCTTGGTGAGGACTATAGAGTACGATCAGGTTACAGACCTCAGAGCCTTATCTTTCGTAACTTTCATGCACACTATTACAACGAAAATCAACATATTCCTGTTGTTCTTTTACACATTCGTAAAAGCATTCTTCTGCTTATTTGAGTATATAAATAGAATATTTACGTCTCATTAGTAACGCCCACCGTAATAGGAATTTCAGGTATCCAACCTAAGGCGTAAGCTATATAAAGTAGACGGTGAACTAGAGAAGTAGAACATGTACGGTTATTTCGTACGCATGAGTCTTCTTATACGTTGGGGCGGTTTTAAGCCAGTTGACTAGCGCAACACATACTGCAACATACTGCAACATACTGCAACATACTGCAACATACTGCAACATACTGCAACATACTGCAACATACTACAACATACTGCAACATACTGCAACATAATGCGACATACAGCAACATACTGCAACATACTGCAACATACTGCAACATACTGCAACATACTGCAACATACTGCAACATACTGCAACATACTGCAACATACTGCAACATACTGCAACATACTGCAACATACTGCAACATACTGCAACATACTGCAAAATACTGCAACATACTGCAGCATACTGCAACATACTGCAACATACTGCAACATACTGCAACATACTGCAACATACTGCAACATACTGCAACATACTGCAACATACTGCAACATACTGCAACATACTGCAACATACTGCAACATACTGCAACATACTGCAACATACTGCAACTTACTGCAACATACTGCAACATACTGCAACATACTGCAACATGCTGTAACATACTGCAACATACTGCAACATACTGCAACATACTGCAAAATACTGCAACATACTGCAGCATACTGCAACATACTGCAACATACTGCAACATACTGCAACATACTGCAACATACTGCAACATACTGCAACATACTGCAACATACTGCAACATACTGCAACATACTGCAACATACTGCAACATACTGCAACATACTGCAACATACTGCAACTTACTGCAACATACTGCAACATACTGCAACATACTGCAAAATACTGCAACATGCTGCCACATACTGCAACATACTGCAACATGCTGTAACATGCTGCAACATACTGCAACATAATGCAACATACTGCAACATACTGCAACATACTGCAACATACTGCAAAATACTGCAACATGCTGCCACATACTGCAACATACTGCAACATGCTGTAACATGCTGCAACATACTGCAACATAATGCAACATACTGCAACATACTGCAACATACTGCAACATAATGCGACATACTGCAGCATACTGCAACATACTGCAGCATACTGCAACATACTGCAACATACTGCAACATACTGCAACATACTGCAACATACTGCAACATACTGCAACATACTGCAACATACTGACAGAACTAGAGCCACTAGACTGAGACAGACTTGCTAGGGCCGCAACAAGGACAGAACTAGAGCCACTAGACTGAGACAGACTTGCTAGGGCCGCAACAAGGACAGAACTAGAGCCACTAGACTGAGACAGACTTGCTAGGGCCGCAACAAGGACAGAACTAGAACCATTAGACTGAGACAGACTGGCTAGGGCCGCAACAAGGACAGAACTAGAGCCACTAGACTGAGACAGACTTGCTAGGGCCGCAACAAGGACAGAACTAGAGCCACTAGACTGAGACAGACTTGCTAGGGCCGCAACAAGGACAGAACTAGAGCCACTAGACTGAGACAGACACAGGGGCGCGAACCGCAGCACTATCGTCGCGTCATTAACACCACTAGGGCGTGATTTGTGTTCACTCTCCGTGCGGCGGTCTTTTGTCTCGGTGTATAATGGATCTGATAACACGAGACTCTCTATGGTATCAGAAAATTACTTTATTACTCAATTTAAACTGGAGTGGTCCTTATGAAAAGATATTCCCACAGATAATTTCAGAAGTTAAGTGGCAAAAAGTTCCGGGGGTCATCGGAATGAAACCAATTTACTTTCGTTCTATTAAGTAGTTTTTGAGTGTTGGGAAAAAGAGGTAGTAAAAATGTTTTGATGACAATTCTTGATATATTAACGAAAATAACACGACTTCGTGAAGTTGATGAAAAACGTAATGATGCGTCTAGATCAAACCATGGAAGTTCTCATCGTGTCTATGCACGCGCGTAGGAAGAGGGGGACCCCCCCCCCCCCCCCCACTGTTTTCTGCGACCCAGCCAATTTAGCGTTTTAGGCAACCAGGCACGTCACACATCCCTACATACACAACCACAGAAAACGACGATATTTCATGTTTTTATTATGACTTCCTCAGTAACTGCAGCAACTGTTTCTATACTTGCTCACCTTATTTTATTGTATACTCCTTTAAAATCACATATCGGCTTTTGTTTTCCAACATGTACACAACTACCGGCGTCGATAGGCGTCGGTAACCCGGGCACGGATACCCGGGTAAACATTCCCCAACTAAATTGCATATTTCACCAGTGAATAATTGCAGAAACACAGAGGCCCCACGCCCCAGAGGAAGCCACGACTCTTCCTCACAAGATACATTTCCTCTGCCTCTGGTTTCCACTTTGTAGCATTACAACATAAAGCGAACGAGCGCCCGAAGGTATGCGGTGAAGTCAGTGGCGTAATTTGGGATTTTTGTATTATGTTTTCATTATAAATTCTAAATTATGTTTATTTAGTAAATTTGACTAATATTTGCCAACGACCTAGGGTAGCTCTACGTTGCTGGCCGCTGTGACGTCACGTGGGACAACATGGCCGCTGTGACGTCACGTGGGACAACATGGCCGCTGTGACGTCACGTGAGACAACATGGCCGCTGTGACGTCACGTGGGACAACATGGCCGCTGTGACGTCACGTGGGACAACATGGCCGCTGTGACGTCACGTGGGACAACATGGCCGCTGTGACGTCACGTGGGACAACATGGCCGCTGTGACGTCACGTGGGACAACATGGCCGCTGTGACGTCACGTGGGACAACATGGCCGCTGTGACGTCACGTGAGACAACATGGCCGCTGTGACGTCACGTGGGACAACATGGCCGCTGTGACGTCACGTGGGACAACATGGCCGCTGTGACGTCACGTGGGACAACATGGCCGCTGTGACGTCACGTGGGACAACATGGCCGCTGTGACGTCACGTGGGACAACATGGCCGCTGTGACGTCACGTTGGACAACATGGTCGCTGTGACGTCACGTGGGACAACATGGCCGCTGTGACGTCACGTGGGACAACATGGCCGCTGTGACGTCACGTGGGACAACATGGCCGCTGTGACGTCACGTGGGACAACATGGCCGCTGTGACGTCACGTGGGACAACATGGCCGCTGTGACGTCACGTGGGACAACATGGCCGCTGTGACGTCACGTGAGACAACATGGCCGCTGTGACGTCACGTGAGACAACATGGCCGCTGTGACGTCACGTGGGACAACATGGCCGCTGTGACGTCACGTGAGACAACATGGCCGCTGTGACGTCACGTGAGACAACATGGCCGCTGTGACGTCACGTGGGACAACATGGTCGCTGTGACGTCACGTGGGACAACATGGCCGCTGTGACGTCACGTGGGACAACATGGCCGCTGTGACGTCACGTGGGACAACATGGCCGCTGTGACGTCACGTGAGACAACATGGCCGCTGTGACGTCACGTGAGACAACATGGCCGCTGTGACGTCACGTGGGACTAGACGGAGAGGAGTTTGCATATTCTCGCTAAACGCGCTCCAGCTTTAGCGCTGAAGGGATCGCGAAGTCACGTGGTACAATCAGACCCCTATTCAGTAAATTTTAATGGTTAGTTTTTTTATGGTTTCTGTCTGAATTCGAGCTTGTTCGTACAATTGCGATTTAGTAACTGTTTTGGTGCTCATTTCTGGCTGAATCCATTTCCGCGGTCCGTTTTACTGGTGAAATGAAATCAGCTGTAACATTAAACATGGATAACAACTGTTTACGCGTGATATTGTGCTCCAAACTACATATAATAATTATATTTCATTATAGTGAGTGTAAGGGTGCAGTATACCAGAAGCCTCGCGTGTGAGTATAAGGGTGCAGTATACCAGAAGCCTCGCGTGTGAGTATAAGGGTGCAGTATACCAGAAGCCTCGCGTGTGAGTGTAAGGGCGTAGTATACCAGAAGCCTCGCGTGTGTCGCAGTGTACCAGAAGCCTCGCGTGTGAGTATGAGGGTGCAGTATACCAGAAGCCTCGCGTGTGAGTGTAAGGGTGCAGTATACCAGAAGCCTCGCGTGTGAGTATAAGGGCGTGGCGTAGTATACCAGAAGCCTCGCGTGTGTCGCAATGTACCAGTAGCCTTGCGTGTGAGTGTAAGGGTGCAGTATACCAGAAGCCTCGCGTGAGAGTGTAAGTGTACAGTGTAACAGTAGCCTCGCGTGTGAGTGTAAGGGTGCAGTATACCAGAAGCCTCGCGTATGAGTATAAGGGTAGCTTTGCGTGTGAGTGTAAGGGTGCAGTATACCAGAAGCCTCGCGTGAGAGTGTAAGTGTACAGTGTAACAGTAGCCTCGCGTGTGAGTGTAAGGGTGCAGTATACCAGAAGCCTCGCGTGTGAGTATAAGGGTACAGAGTAACAGTAGCCTCGCGTGTGTGGCAGTGTAACAGTAGCCTCGTGTGTGTATTTAAGAGTGCAGTGTACCAGCAGCCTCGCGCGTGTCGCAGTATACCAGTAGCCTCGCGTGTCATCGCCGCTCAGAGCCCCCCGAGTCACGAAGGCAATTATCGTAATACGAGGAATTTGTCTTCCTCCACTTTACACCGCGAAGAAGGTGTTGAGTAATATTTCAAGCGTGGACCACAACTTAATTTCGAAAGTGGTAAAAAATCAATCAAGAAGTCCATTAGAATCCCGCCGGGGGCGCCTTGTGTCTTGATGGGAAGTACGCCCTCGGTCACACTGAGTTCATCCAGGCATGTCTTGTTGCAAATAACATTTCGATTCTTATTGGTCAGTTGTAAGTATAGATAGATGTTCAAGGTACTTACAAGAAATGAAAATAAATGTCCCCATTTACGGGAGTACACTGTACCGGCCGTTTAATATTCGTATTAAATAGAATAGAATAGAATAGAATAGAACTTTATTTTCTTCTTTGTACAGCAAATGGAATACAGCAGTAAAACAAAGTGAAAACAGTAATGAAATACAGTAAGTACAGAACATTTTAAAGTGTATACAGTACATTTTTTTAAAAAGGAAGAAAACCCACCTAGGATCGGGATCCTTAAAGTTACAAAGAAAACAATGAATCGGTTTATTCTATTTTTTACTAGACTTTAATCAACGTTTCATTAATCTATTTAAAAAGTATCTTGACTTTGTGTTAATTATTTTACCGGTTATGACTTTTTTAATGTAACCCAGACTTTGTTGTATTTTTGAAGTACTAATATCGTTAGCATAATACAGAAAAAACTCATTTGAAATGTGTTAGCATAATAGTACACCATTCTTGTGTGTAACTCCGTTTAAAAACTTTGATTTGAGTACATAGTTATGAGATGAACATGAAGTAGTAAGCCATTGCAAATGTTCAAGATGCAGCGCTGGTGGCGCTCTGCGGTTCCTTGAGCAACCGTTTCAACTGTAACCTTGGCTTTTGGTTTTTGGGTAGTTTTGGAGCTGACTGCAGCGCAGTTAGTGAGAAAATTTGTCCCTCCTGGCGCTGGATTGGCCTTAAAGGCCCACTAAACCCAAACATACATGTCGAATCATTAGACGCTGACGTTTTTGCGTAAGTCGAATGAAAACGTCCCACCGCTCAACGAGGCTTCGTTCGGCCCACAGCGCAGGTTTCGTTTTGTCTGTGACGTAGACCGATACGAGTTCGATCGTGTGGCTGAAATCCCCATTAAAATAGGGAAAACGCGTATGAAAATTTTAATCGATTTTTAAATACCTTGTCTCTCATTTAATAATGTTGTGTCTTTGAATTTTGAAAAACGGATCAGTCTATGCCTCAAAATAATTGGTTTAGTAACGATAAATAAAAGAGCACGAAAAACGAGCCGCCGCCATGTTGATGGGATTTTACGTCATGGTTTGTGTCTGTGTACGCTCACCGCCTCAGCGATTGGTATTTTACGCCACGTCTACTGAATCATGACGTCACAGCCACCTGTACGCGTTTCAGATCTACGAGTTGAAACTTCAATAAATGCGACCACATTAAACATATTTAAAAATTTCTTTTCTACTTAGGACTTGCATTAATACACTTTTTGTATCTGATACTATTTAACTAAGTGCTTGGTTTGACAAACAAAAATCGTACGCTTGTTACCTATTAAACGCGATAAAGAACGTCTCACTTCCACGTCTCGTAACTCACTCAATTGTAGCCCTATTTCCAAATGAGTGACATCGGCGTAATCTGTGAATCATTGTGATTGTTTTGAGTGGTTGTAATTGTCTATTCTAATATATGCGAGGTTTTTATGACGATGGAAACAAAATCTTGTAACCGCCCTCCCGCAAAAAGCATGCGCGCTTTCTCGCGTTTTCTCTTTGCGACACCACGGTTTCAAATAACAGTCGTAAGTAATTTGTTTATACGTTAAGAGCGAAGGATACCTCTACGTCAAAAACCGCAGAAAATTTTCATTTTGTAATCATATCTCAAGATTGAAACACAAAATCGAAAATATGAGACACCATAGCACTGTGGTATGGTTAGCCCTACAGACTGAATAATAAATGTATTTAACGTTATAATCAGTATGACTGTGATAACGATTTCCTTAGTAATTTAAGGGAATTGTTATCACAGTCATACTGATTATAACGTTAAATACATTTATTATTCAGTCCGTAGGGCTAACCATACCACAGTGCTATGGTGTCTCAGATTTTCGATTTTGTGTTTCAATCTTGAGATATAATTAAAAACTGAAAATTTTCTGCGGTTTTTGACGTAGAGGTATCCTTCGCTGTTTCCATCACCTGAAAGATGAAGCTTTCATACAGAATTTGGTACCAAATTCAATCATCGTATTACAATTAATTCGGTCGTTGTAAGCCTCATGCGTGGTCACAGTATCGCGCATGCTGTTAGCGGACGGGCGGCTACAAGGTTTTGTCTCCATCATCATAAAATCCTCGTATATATCAGAATCGACAATTACAACCATTCAAAACAATCACAATGATACAGATTACGTCGATGTCACTCATTTGGAAATCGGGCTACAATTGAGTGAGTTACGAGACGTGGAAGTGAGACGTTGTTTCTGGCGTTTAATTTTAATGGGGATTTCAGCCACACGATCGAACCCGTATCGGTCTACGTCACAGACAAAACGAAACTTGCGCTGTCGGCCAAACGAAGCTTCGTTGAGCGGTGGGACTTTTTCATTCGAAATAACGTAAAAGCGTCATCGTTTAATGACTCGCCATGTATGTTTGGGTTTAGTGAGCCTTTAAGAGCGATAAGGGCACCAAAAAACTTCGACCAAAAAATGGGGTACGTCAAAAACCACAGAAAATTACATTTTAATCATACATTTTAATTATATCAAGATTGCAACATAAAATCGAAATTCTGAGTCAACAGCGCACTGTGTTTTGGTAAACCCTACAGATTGAATAAAATATTATAAGCATTAGCGTAGTTATTTTGATTATTAACTCAATAATTATTAATTAGTAATAAAATTAATTAGTAACAAAACCATACTGATTAGTATATACATATTTTTTTTACTCGCAAGTGGCCCAAAGGCCAAAATCTTAAAACAAATGTGGCGCAATGGATTTTGGTCACTTGTTTTATAAAAACGGGATTTAGGGGTTGAGGAGCTACAAGAACTCATTTTAGTATTGAAATCAAATATTTTTATAATTCATAAAAAGATACATACTGTTAAATAATTACCAAAACATTAAAACAAAGACTCAACAGGTAAGTCGAATATTTATTGTTGTTCAGCCGAACACAGATTTGAGATGATAAACCCCGGTTATGACCTTCTGTATGTGATGTGTAAACTTCCATTATCCATTAATTCTCAACTTAAGACTGAACATAAATCAGACATTTACTGGTAATTTGAAGAAATCTTGTTGAATTATAACTTTCTTGTAACATTTATAGTTACGTTACTCGAAACCTGACGCTTATATATGCATCACTCAGTACTGAAATACAACGATAGACAATGTGTTCACTACATGCATCATTATTTCTTTTTTGCAAGTTGGTGATGGCGGAGATTAAAACTAACAACTCACCAGTGACGTCGAACGGAACCTCCTGGCAGGCGTCATCTCTGCTGACGTCGCAGCGGTAGACTGCGCCTCCTCGCGATACCCCTGGCTGTCTCGTCTGAGCTTCCGGCGCTCCGACCAGCACCCTGGACACAAGACAAACACACGTCAACACACGTCAACACACGTCAACACACGTCAACACACGTCAACACACGTCAACACACGTCAACACACGTCAAACACACGTCAACACACGTCAACACACGTCAACACACGTCAACACACGTCAACACACGTCAACACACGTCAACACACGTCAACACACGTCAACACACGTCAACACACGTCAACACACGTCAACACACGTCAACACACGTCAACACACGTAAACACACGTCAACACACGTCAACACACGTCAACACACGTCAACACACGTCAACACACGTCAACACACGTCAACACACGTCAACACACGTCAACACACGTCAACACACGTCAACACACGTCAACACACGTCAACACACGTCAACACAAGTCTATTGCACTCGGTGAATAATTTAATAATAATAATAGTGAATAATTTTTTCTATGGTGAATAATCTATTTACTCTTTTATTTATTTACTTCTTTCTTTCTTTATTGATTAATCGATTTATTTATATATTTATTTATGTATTTATTTATTAATTTGTTTATTTTAATTTAATAAAAATAATTTATATAAATTACATGAAAAAAAAATATTTTTTTAGAAACAACGCTTATATTTAAATGCATTAAAAAGCAAAAAATAAATTTTCGCCCAACAAATTTTTGCCTCACTCGGAAAATAAAAGCGTTGGGCGCTTTCGGTATTGACATAGATTGCAGTATTCTGCTGTTTATGCAGGGAAAGCGCCCAACGCTTTTATTTTCCGAGTGAGGCAAAAATTTGTTGGGCGAAAATTTATTTTTTGCTTTTTAGTGCATTTAAATAAAAGCGTTGTTTTTAGAAAATATATTTTTTTCATGTAATATTATTTTATACTTTTTAGTCTTAAAGAATCTTGCCATCGAATATATATCGAATATTGATCAATTAATTATGATGGTTTAATTGATTATTTAGTAAATATGACAATTGATTCGTGTATTGTCATTAAGAATACGTCTGTGTGCAAACTTTCAGCTCAATTTGACGTTCGAAAGTGAGTGTTTTATCGATCCCCATATAAAACATCAATTAATTAATTATGATGAATTAATTGACTATTTTTAGTAAATATGACAATTGATACGTGTCTTGTCATTAAGAATACGTCTGTGTGAAAACTTTCAGCTCAATTCGACGTTCGGAAGTGGGTTAAACATCGATTTCCATATAAAACATCAATTAATTAATTATAATGAATTAATTGATTATTTAGTTAATATGACAATTGATTCGTGTATTGTCATTAAGAACACGTCTGTGTGAAAACTTTTAACTCGATTTGACGTTGGAAAGTGGGTTAAACATCGATTTCCATATAAAACATTAATTAATTAATTATAATGAATTAATTAACAATTTAGTTAATATGACAATTGATTCATGTATTGAGATTAGAAATACGTCTGTGTAAAATATTTCAGCTTGGTCGGACATTTAGAAGTACGGTAGGTGGAATATCGATTCAAAGATTCATTGATTTCCATGTAAAACATTAATTAATTAATTAATTATGATGAATTAATTGACAATTTTGTAAATATGACAGTTGATTCATGTATTGTCATCAAGAATACGTCTGTGTAACAAATTTCAGCTTGATCGGACATCTAGAAGTAGGTGGAATATCGATTCAAAGATTCCGTCCAGACAAACAAGGCAAGTTAATATAAGCGTTGTAAAAATATAAAATAATGTAATAATATTATTTTTAAATTAACCCTCATGAATCTGTTTCACTTAGATAGTAGGTATACAATAAGTTGGTATACTGGCCCCAACGTAACTATTCGCATATCGACCTCAGATCCATATCCACGGCCATTCCATGATATCAAAACATTCCAGAGGTTCTTCCGGGATAAGGTTCAAGATGAAGATTATGCTCGGGATAAGCAACATTTCAAAGCTTCTGATTGGTAGTTGCCGTGGTGAAAACATGTCCCATGGATAAGTAGTTAATATCAGAGGTAGGGGTTTTCTTCATTTTAGTTTCCACGGCCAGTTGGAAGCTGTAGTGATGACGCATAACCCAACTATCTAAAACTAAACTAGCTTTCCTAAAGAGCCGCTACCGTCATACCGTCATAGGGGGGGGGGGGGGGGGGGGGGGGGGGCTGTGACGGCATATCATCATGTATCTTCCCCCCCCCCCCCACAAAATAGAAAACAACATAACTATCGCTTGTATTTTCCACCCCTAGCGAGACAAGTCAGGGCGAAAGTAGTTTTCCACTTTATTGTTTTTCTTTGATTTGTGTCGGCTATGAAACGAATGGCAAGAGATTGACTTGATTGCTATAAAAACGAGTGGTCGTTGGTTTGAAGGGCGAGGAAGGGGGGGGGGCTATCGCGTTGGCAATGATATAGAGGGCTTTTACGTTAAGTGGAGACACAACAGTGATTTCTGTAACCAAAACTGTACGAATGATATTGGGTTTCCAAGCGTGTGTGAGCACTTATTTTTTATAGTATGTTGCTACCCTTGCTGGCGGGGCTCTCTCTCTCTCTCTCCCCCCCCCCCTCTCCCTCTCACTCTATCTTTCTCTCCCCCCCCCCCCCTCTCTCTCTTGCTCTCTCTCACATAATCCCCACTACGTCGTACTTTCTTTTTATTTTCTTTTTTCTTTTTAAAATTAATGTATGAATGCAATGAATGAATGAGTTTAAAATAATATATCAAAATATAAACAAATTCCTTATTTCGTGAATTTTCCGCGAAACTTAATTTTATCTTTTTTTTATTATTTTATTTGAAATCTTAACAACGGAACATGTATTGTGTATCTTACATCTTGTATTTTGTATTTTGTGTTGTGTACTTTGTATTATGACTTTGTATTTTGTGTTTTGTATTTTGTATTTACCTTTTCTGTTTTGCATTTTTTACTTTGAATTTTCTATTTTGCATACTGCATTATGAATTTTGTTTTTGTATTTTTATAACTATAATGTGGTTTGATGGAAAATAAGGCCTCACTGGCCTTAATCCCGCCATAAATAAAATACCCTAATCAATCAATCAATCAATCAATCAATCAATCAATCAATCAATCAATCAATCAATCACTCACACACATGCACATTGGCTCAAAACATATTGCAGTACTTATTTTTTAATACCGTTAAACAAACGTTTGAACTGTACAGAAATACTACTTCAGGTATTGTACCCAAACAATGGTACAAGTATACACATCACATTCTACAGCACAGTTTCGGCCAGACATTCATTTTCAAGTTTTAAAACTAAATTTGCATGCTTTATTTAAAAAATTACAAGTAAGCAATTCACAATGCCACAGACAAAATCAATCCTTTTTTATAAGATTTAGGGATCTTTTTGATGTCATAAAAAGTTCATGAAGCTCGAGGGAAAACCAATGAGTATTTACTATTTACATAATTACATGTATAGTAGTTAATAGTGATGACATGAATACAATAATCATACACATAAGAATACTATTATTTTCACTGAAAACGTAATAAGAAACTTAAATCAACAATTTGAAGGCCGATTAAAAATTATTCAACCTTTTTTATAGCTAGTACGACTTAGGTTTGTTGTGTAATTACGGCTATATTAACTGAATAAAACGAAAACAGAAATTGAATCGTGACGCAGCCTGAGATATATTTTCGCGGGCGAAAGATTCGCACATCGAAAACTATCACAGTTGTTACGACTGTCAGAGTGACATAAAGCAGGAAGCTGTTATTGTGCGACAGTGCTGCCTCCCGCGGAGATGCGGCGCGTTTACCTGACAATGCGCAGCAAGCGTCTCTGAGTGTGCGCAGCATTACAGCGCACCTCATCTCGTGTATTGTGACAGGTGTGAAACATGATGGATCAAAACACATTTTATACGATAGTGCATCCGTTAGTGGTAGAAGATGAAAAAACGGATCTTGAATGTATAAAAAAGTGAAAGTATTAATTAAAATTGTTCTCTAATTGTTTAATAGAGTATCGCAGATGGGTTTTTGCGGCTGCAGGTTTTTTACACATAATTTAAGAGATGAGAGATGAAGAACAAAAGCACTTAGTGTAATGGGGTTACTGTGATGTAGTTGAACCTAACTAGTGTTAAGTGAACTAATACTACGCGGGGCAGTTTTTTTTTCAAATTTTGTTTTAAATATGCTTATATATTCCATTTTGAATGAATCAAGTTCAGCGTTATAAACACTGAATTTGATTCATAAAGATGCTCCAATGCTTACGACATACTCAAGTCCAATACTTCTCCTGTTCCTGCCACCTAATTGTAACATATAGTTGGGATATTATTACGATCTTACCATTAGGATAATTTACGACTTTCCGTTGGTTACCTGTAACAGTGGGCGTGGTCATACAGGCGTGTGCACTGCGTATTTATGAGCGCCAGCAATCTGTTGATTATCTTTGAATGAGAGCGCATGAAAGGGGCAGGAGATGGGGACCTGAGGTCGGTACACACAACACATCGTTGCGCGGCTTGAGCAAGGAAACATGTCCCGCTATATTGAGATAGGGACCTGAGGTCGGTACACACAACACATCGTTGCGCGGCTTGAGCAAGGAAACATGTCCCGCTATATTGGGTCGCACTGTAGCTTCAAGCCGGCCTGGTTGAATTATATAGTAGCCCCAACGAAAGTATTCGCATACCGATCTCAGGTAATTGTCTACTGCCCCTTTCAACCGCGCCAATTGAAAGAAAATCAGCAGATATCTGGCGTTGTTTCACACATTCGTAAAGCACGGTTCGGCTTAGTCGAGTGCACAGGCGGTTTGGCCACACCCACCGTTACAGGTAACCCACGGAAGGCCTTAAATTATCCCTAATGGACCTGTTTAGATTAGATGGTAGAAATTAGCGAAGTAGAAAATTAAGTTGTCACCTTGGATTCGTCTGTGTCGAAAGCGAGTACATGTCTTAGGCTCGAATGCATAGTTCACACTCAAGCCCTCCTCAACTCAGCCTCTCCTCAGCCTCACCAAGCCACCAATCACAGAGCCATCCGCATGGCAATGCTGTTCTGTGATTGGTGGTGAGGCGAGGCTGAGGAGAGGCTGAGTTGAGGAAGGCTTGAGTCTGGACTAAGCATTTGGACCTTACTCTTATTAGTCACTCCCTCCGTGTCAGGAAATCCCAGCTGATCAACACAAGATCGTAAACTATCTTTTAGACCTGTTCACGAAGACTCTATAAAGCGAACTTGAAAAATGTATTTGGAACCACTGAAGTCGGTTCTTTCGTTGGCTACGTCAGAGTTGATCGAAGTCCCAATTATCCCACACTTCGGTCATTTGGGCTGCTCCCCTTTCGTCGCCCGACGTAGCCTCAAAGAGGGTAGTGTCATGCTCATGGAATAGACGTCGCCCGACGTAGCCTCAAAGTAGGTAGTGTCATGCTCATGAAATAGACGTCGCCCGACGTAGCCTCAAAGTAGGTAGTGTCATGCTCATGAAATAGACGTCCCCCGACGTAGCCTCAAAGTAGGTAGTGTCATGCTCATGAAATAGACGTCGCCCGACGTAGCCTCAAAGTAGGTAGTGTCATGCTCATGAAATAGACGTCGCCCGACGTAGCCTCAAAGTAGGTAGTGTCATGCTCATGGAATAGACGTCCCCCGACGTAGCCTCAAAGTAGGTAGTGTCATGCTCATGAAATAGACGTCGCCCGACGTAGCCTCAAAGTAGGTAGTGTCATGCTCATGGAATAGACGTCGCCCGACGTAGCCTCAAAGTAGGTAGTGTCATGCTCATGAAATAGACGTCCCCCGACGTAGCCTCAAAGTAGGTAGTGTCATGCTCATGAAATAGACGTCGCCCGACGTAGCCTCAAAGTAGGTAGTGTCATGCTCATGAAATAGACGTCGCCCGACGTAGCCTCAAAGTAGGTAGTGTCATGCTCATGGAATAGACGTCGCCCGACGTAGCCTCAAAGTAGGTAGTGTCATGCTCATGAAATAGACGTCGCCCGACGTAGCCTCAAAGTAGGTAGTGTCATGCTCATGAAATAGACGTCCCCCGACGTAGCCTCAAAGTAGGTAGTGTCATGCTCATGAAATAGACGGGTTCAACAGTACCAACTCCATTTCCTACTTCTCTAGTTCCTTCCGTCCATGCTTGAAATGAAACATGTCCATCAGGCTTGGTTACCTGCAATCTCTCAATTTATAACAAACTCCCCCAATCAGTAAAAAACTCTACATCTCTTCCACTTTTTAGACATCGACTAAAAACTTTCCTCTCAATTAAACCATTCTACACTCTAAAAGAATTTTTTGATAACTAACAACTTAAATTCCTGTTTCTCATACCCATCCTTACTGTTATTTCTTATTGTATTTTGTAGTTTTATAGATGTATATGTACATTTTATTTTGTATGTATAGTTATTTTGTATAGTTTATACCAATATTTGTATTCTGTACAAATCATACGGTGAAATAAATATAAATAAATAAACTAATGAGTCTTGTGCAGTCTTCCAAGCGGCCGACATCTTTACGACTGTGCGAAAGAACGACCCACAATCTGTTGATTTTAGTTGATCCAGCATGAAAAGTGTCCTAGATAAGGATCTGACGTCGGCTTGAGAGTAAGATGGGACTAGTATACCGACAGCAAAAACATATTCAAAACAAAAGGTCTACTCCTGCTGTTTCCAACTACCCAATCGATCCACTTATCAAATTATTTGATTCACACAAACAGTCAATTTCCCTTCATCCACTTCACTCAATAAACAAGAGAGTCGCTACTTAGGCATATAGATTCCCCTCCACTTACATCAATTGTCATCGAACAACACAGATTACAATGTTGCTACATTTAACTCGCACAAAGCCCTGATGCCAAATCTCTTTGTTAACAAATCTGTGGACTTAATTAGTGCGCTGATTAAAAAGACCCCCGCCCGGTTCCATCAGGCTGTAATTACAGACACATAGACACCACACCTACCTATCTTCTCTATTGACACGCCACGGCCAGGCAATCATTACTGGTGTAAACAAAGATATTAGATATTATACGGAGCTACTGTCTTGTCCTAGTACAGCTCGGAGCGAAGGAAATGCATCACAGACACATAGACACCACACCTACCTATCTTCTCTATTGACACGCCACGGCCAGGCAATCATTACTGGTGTAAACAAAGATATTAGATATTATACGGAGCTACTGTCTTGTCCTAGTACAGCTCGGAGCGAAGGAAATGCATCACAGACACATAGACACCACACCTACCTATCTTCTCTATTGACACGCCACGGCCAGGCAATCATTACTGGTGTAAACAAAGATATTAGATATTATACGGAGCTACTGTCTTGTCCTAGTACAGCTCGGAGCGAAGGAAATGCCTCACAGACACATAGACACCACACCTACCTATCTTCTCTATTGACACGCCACGGCCAGGCAATCATTACTGGTGTAAACAAAGATATTAGATATTATACGGAGCTACTGTCTTGTCCTAGTACAGTTCGGAGCGAAGGAAATGCCTCACAGACACATAGACACCACACCTACCTATCTTCTCTATTGACACGCCACGGCCAGGCAATCATTACTGGTGTAAACAAAGATATTAGATATTATACGGAGCTACTGTCTTGTCCTAGTACAGTTCGGAGCGAAGGAAATGCCTCACAGACACATAGACACCACACCTACCTATCTTCTATATTGACACGCCACGGCCAGGCAATCATTACTGGTGTAAACAAAGATATTAGATATTATACGGAGCTACTGTCTTGTCCTAGTACAGTTCGGAGCGAAGGAAATGCCTCACAGACACATAGACACCACACCTACCTATCTTCTCTATTGACACGCCACGGCCAGGCAATCATTACTGGTGTAAACAAAGATATTAGATATTATACGGAGCTACTGTCTTGTCCTAGTACAGTTCGGAGCGAAGGAAATGCCTCACAGACACATAGACACCACACCTACCTATCTTCTATATTGACACGCCACGGCCAGGCAATCATTACTGGTGTAAACAAAGATATTAGATATTATACGGAGCTACTGTCTTGTCCTAGTACAGTTCGGAGCGAAGGAAATGCCTCACAGACACATAGACACCACACCTACCTATCTTCTATATTGACACGCCACGGCCAGGCAATCATTACTGGTGTAAACAAAGATATTAGATATTATACGGAGCTACTGTCTTGTCCTAGTACAGTTCGGAGCGAAGGAAATGCCACCCAGTGAAAAGTTAGGTACTGCATCTGTAAATAAAGTGGAACTCTCGAGGTAGAGAGACAAACAAGAAACTGTGTAATGGCCCCAATGAAAATCCATTGTTTTAAATGAGTGGATAGACAATAAATTCAAGTATTAATTATGCCATTTAATTTTTACGTTTCAGTTCGTTTCGTACCGTGTCGTACCTCTTCCATCCTTGACTTTTAATTTCTTTTCTTTAAATTACTTTGAAACATCTTCCAACAAATAGCAAGTAATTTTTTAATAATTTTTCCAAGGAAACCTTCCCAGGTTGTAGTTCTGTGTCTCTCTTCAGGTGACTAACTAGGTATTTGTGTATTTGGAATGGTTGGAAAGGAATGTCCGAGGCTGTAAGTATAACTCAATCCCTGCATTCGCCTTGTGACTGAGGAAAACCTTCAGTCAGGATTGCCAGTGGCCGGTATCGAACCAGCAACCTCCCGATATAGAGTCCCGCGTGTTACTGCTAAGCCACCTCTATCGGTTTCAGAATTGATCTAGAGGGCCGTGATTATATCTATCTAAGGGTCCTTGATAGATCAATGGCAACAATGTTCAATAATGACATTTTAGTTTCCAAAAGTGCATTTTTCACTGTTGTGCATTGTTGTCATTAAAGATCTAGAGGGCCGTGAATAATTCTGTTTAAGGGTTCTAGATCAATTCTGAAACAAGTCTCTTTGCAAGTGACGCACACCGGCACACGTGGTACCTAGACCGCATGGCGCTCCACGTCTTGGGCTACCATCTGGTGCCCAATTATAAACAACGCCCCCCACCCACCACAGCCTTCTGTAATTTCCTGTCCCAGCAGAACGGGCCGTGATTTCCGGGGAGGCTAATGGTGATTGCTCAGCCCCTCGCATCGCAAAGCAGGGGTATCGCATATATATATCGACCACCGTCTTCGATTTCGATAATAATGCTCTGTGGTTTATGCTTACGCTCCTAATAAACGGTTTCGTAACACGTAATTGATGTCACAATTGAAGGTGTGATAACTTGGCTCCCACACTTTGCCACCAATCAATATGCGTAGGCATCATTTCGCAATGCACATTCTTGTATTGCTGTTAATTGGTATATTTATTTATTTATTTTTGTGGTTTAACAAAGTACTCGACAACTAAGATCATATGACGTCAGGGAGCGTTTGAAGGAAAAAAATAATTCAGATATTGAACAAATAATCGTATGCTCCCTTATCAACGTGTCACACAGAGCGTTTTCCTAGTTAAATAATTATTACACTTAGTTTATAGCTGTTGGCTTAGCATTCAGTATGTAGGGAGGACTTACCAAACACGGTACGCCGTGCCCTTAGACTTGGACTGTCGATATCGGCTATAGCATTCAGTATGTAGTGAGGGCTTACCAAACAACGTACGCCGTGCCCTTAGACTTAGACTGTCGATATCGACTATAGCATTCAGTATGTAGGGAGGGCTTACCAAACACGGTACGCCGTGCCCTTAGACTTAGACTGTCGAAATCGACTATAGCATTCAGTATGTAGGGAGGACTTACCAAACACGGTACGCCGTGCCCTTAGACTTGGACTGTCGATATCGACTATAGCATTCAGTATGTAGGGAGGACTTACCAAACACGGTACGCCGTGCCCTTAGACTTAGACTGTCGATATCGACTATAGCATTCAGTATGTAGGGAGGGTTTACTAAACACGGTACGCCGTGCCCTTAGACTTAGGTTGGAATTCATAGTCGGCCCCTACACCTAGGGGCGCCCATTGTTGCCAAGGTAACAGTTGTTTCCATGTTATTTCCCATAAACAAAACAAACCCATAGCAACAATGGGTGCCCCTAGGTGTAGGGGCCGACTATGAATTCCAACCTTAGACTGTCGATATCGACTATAGCATTCAGTATGTAGGGAGGACTTACCAAACACGGTACGCCGTGCCCTTAGACCTAGACTGTCGATATCGACTATAGCATTCAGTATGTAGGGAGGACTTACCAAACACGGTACGCCGTGCGCTTAGACTTAGACTGTCGATATCGACTATAGCATTCAGTATGTAGGGAGGACTTACCAAACACGGTACGCCGTGCCCTTGGACTTAGACTGTCGATATCGACTATAGCATTCAGTATGTAGGGAGGACTTACCAAACACGGTACGCCGTGCCCTTAGACTTAGACTGTCGATATCGACTATAGCATTCAGTATATAGGGAGGGCTTACCAAACACGGTACGCCGTGCCCTGAGACTTAGACTGTCGATATCGACTATAGCATTCAGTATGTAGGGAGGACTTATCAAACACGGTACGCCGTGCCCTGAGACTTAGACTGTCGATATCGACTATAGCATTCAGTATGTAGGGAGGGCTTACCAAACACGGTACGCCGTGCCCTTAGACTTAGACTGTCGATATCGACTATAGCATTCAGTATGTAGGGAGGACTTACCAAACACGGTACGCCGTGCCCTTAGACTTGGACTGTCGATATCGACTATAGCATTCAGTATGTAGGGAGGACTTACCAAACACGGTACGCCGTGCCCTTAGACTTGGACTGTCGATATAGACTATAGCATTCAGTATGTAGGGAGGGCTTACCAAACACGGTACGCCGTGCCCTGAGACTTAGACTGTCGATATCGACTATAGCATTCAGTATGTAGGGAGGACTTACCAAACACGGTACGCCGTGCCCTGAGACTTAGACTGTCGATATCGACTATAGCATTCAGTATGTAGGGAGGACTTACCAAACACGGTACGCCGTGCCCTTAGACTTAGACTGTCGATATCGACTATAGCATTCAGTATATAGGGAGGGCTTACCAAACACGGTACGCCGTGCCCTGAGACTTAGACTGTCGATATCGACTATAGCATTCAGTATGTAGGGAGGACTTACCAAACACGGTACGCCGTGCCCTTAGTTTTAGACTGTCGATATCGACTATAGCATTCAGTATGTAGGGAGGACTTACCAAACACGGTACGCCGTGCCCTTAGTTTTAGACTGTCGATATCGACTATAGCATTCAGTATGTAGGGAGGACTTACCAAACACGGTACGCCGTGCCCTTAGACTTAGACTGTCGATATCGACTATAGCATTCAGTATGTAGGGAGGGCTTACCAAACACGGTACGCCGTGCCCTTAGACTTAGACTGTCGATATCGACTATAGCATTCAGTATATAGGGAGGGCTTACCAAACACGGTACGCCGTGCCATTAGACTTGGACTGTCGATATCGACTATAGCATTCAGTATATAGGGAGGGCTTACCAAACACGGTACGCCGTGCCCTTAGACTTAGACTGTCGATATCGACTATAGCATTCAGTATGTAGGGAGGGCTTACCAAACACGGTACGCCGTGCCCTTAGACTTAGACTGTCGATATCGACTATAGCATTCAGTATGTAGGGAGGGCTTACCAAACACGGTACGCCGTGCCCTTAGACTTGGACTGTCGATATCGACTATAGCATTCAGTATGTAGGGAGGACTTACCAAACACGGTACGCCGTGCCCTTAGACTTGGACTGTCGATATCGACTATAGCATTCAGTATGTAGGGAGGACTTACCAAACACGGTACGCCGTGCCCTTAGACTTAGACTGTCGATATCGACTATAGCATTCAGTATGTAGGGAGGGCTTACCAAACACGGTACGCCGTGCCCTTAGACTTAGACTGTCGATATCGACTATAGCATTCAGTATGTAGGGAGGACTTACCAAACACGGTACGCCGTGCCCTTAGACTTAGACTGTCGATATCGACTATAGCATTCAGTATGTAGGGAGGGCTTACCAAACACGGTACGCCGTGCCCTGAGACTTAGACTGTCGATATCGACTATAGCATTCAGTATGTAGGGAGGACTTACCAAACACGGTACGCCGTGCCCTTAGACTTAGACTGTCGATATCGACTATAGCATTCAGTATGTAGGGAGGGCTTACCAAACACGGTACGCCGTGCCCTGAGACTTAGATTGTCGATATCGACTATAGCATTCAGTATGTAGGGAGGACTTACCAAACACGGTACGCCGTGCCCTTAGACTTAGACTGTCGATATCGACTATAGCATTCTTGACATATCAATTTTTAAAATGAGCTTGGTGTGCGGTTTAAACGTGCAACTGCCCTTTATGAAATATAAACGACCGCCGTAAAGATTAATGAAGTTCTTGGAAATTCCATTACCACCCCCTACTGGACTACGTCTTCCACCTGTTATGCAATATGCTTAATCGTCACTTTAAACGCTTTACGCTTGATACGGCCCAATAATGATAGAGTTGGAACGGTTTACAACCACAATAACATAATTCTAATTGAGGCTTCTTATAAAACGCGGATGAACCACGATTATATTTACATTTTACCAGTTACTCATTTATTTTGTTTGTAAAGAGTACTGTGTCACGTGACTAGCAGGTGGGAAAAGTCCCTACTGTCCGGACGGATCCACGCAAAACACATCCACACTTATCTCGTTCTAGCTGTTATAATATTCATTTTTAAGATATAACCTGGAAAATATATTTAGTGATACTATGTACTAGTATACTAGTGGTCAATAAAGGTTATTTCAAAATTATAGACGAAGCAGTTAACTTGTTATAACAATTTACGCACTGAAGAGGGTAAAATGAGCAAGGTGTGTTTTGTTTTTCAACTTCAACTGGCGAAAAACTAATGATCGGATTTGGACGAGAGTTTCTTAAGAATACGTACCAAAACAATAATGTGAGACAATAATCAAATAAACTTTCTAGATAGAAAATGCCCAGAACGAAAATTCATAGCATGCACTAATTTGGAAGGTGCTTAGTTTCACGGTAAAACCGCTACTTTTGAGGCCCAACCGCTACACCCTGCATATTACAGCATGCTATGAATTTTCGTTCTGAGCAATTTCTATCTAGAAAGTTTATTTGTTTAATGTATCACATTATTGGAACACATGCCGAAAAAACTCTCGTCAAAATCCGATCATTCGTTTTTCGCCAATTGAAGTTGAAAAAACAAAACACGCGTTGCTCATTTTATCCTCTTGATGCGCGAATTGTTATAATAAGTTAACTACTGGGCCTATAATTTTGAAATAACCTTTATATTGACCACTGGTATGTGAACTAAACACGCTTCCCTATAGATTATACCTAAAAAGTGAATATTCTAACAGCTAGAACGAGATAAGTGTCGTACATTAAGCGCGTGTAAGCGTAACAGTTGGCGGATTTGTCCCAACTATGGGCGCCACGTTCCTTCGTGACGTCAGGGGGCGGGTAAATCACCACTCGTCAATTGACCTGTTTTAAGTACGTGGTAGGGGTAGCGACTGAGCCTCTGAGGAGCCTGAGAACTCGGCTATTTTGTAGGCATGAAACGACGTACGCTGGGGCAACTTTATATGAGTTTCGCTAGTGTTGTCATGAGGCGGAGCGAGGCAGGATGGGTGAGTGACTGGGCGGCCTAGGTTAGACACCCCTGGCATAATGTGGGGGGAGGGGGTGATGGGCCACTGATCGAAGCGCCGTGCATCAAGGCAACACCCTCATAACTCATTATATCCTAATGACCCACTGGTCTCTCTACAGATACGAGGTAGATGGGAGCCAAGCAGTCTACACTCTACAAACTGCCAGTTTAAACTATAAATGTAAGAAATTAGGTTTAGAGTTAATTTGTCGAACTCGGAACTTGATACCTTATTTGTGTGTACCTCATCATGTTCGCTAATTAATGCCTAAATGTTACAATTATGCTAAACTATGTTGTTTTGGCTAATGTTCACTAAAACAGCTAATTTGTGAAAATATTCATATTGGATGACTTACTGTACTGAACATACTTGTATTGAAAATAATTAAAACGATTTTCAAATGTGCATGAATTGATGCAACTGTATGAGTAACTTTAATAATTAGTAGTAAAACACAAAGAGAAGATTTTCAAATTTGTTATCTTATGAACGTTTCGATGATTTATTTTTAAACGCTAATGAATACTAATTTTCCAAAAGTTAATGACAAATTAGTTGCTTGTCAATGCGTGCACCTTTTGTAGAACGTGGGAATATGAGTGCTTTGCAAAGGATTAGATTAGGTTATGGGTTTAGGGCCGGCGCTTTAGCAGAGAAGATTATTCGCGCACCAGAAGAAAAGGGATGGCTGCAACCCTCCACTAGACTCGCAGGCGCAATGAGGTCAGGGGCGAAGCCTCGGCCGTCCTGCGTTGTTTGATGGCATAAAACGGGTTTTGAGGTGATAAAAGTCGATATTGCATAGTCTATGATGATTAATGCGCAAAATGGAAGTTGGCTCGCCACCTATCAAAAGTCACTCGCAAGTTGAGAGCTACCGAGTAACATTCTGAGAGTTGGATGGATGATTGTCGACAATGGTGAAAAACAAAATCATAACCGTTCTTTGAGTTGGGTTTTACCGACGCGCTTTGCTAGCTGGTACGAACTGAACTGAATAAACATAATCTGTGTTCGAACCAGACAATTCAGACTCCCGTTCACTCAGAAGAAACTCAATCAGCCTCTAAACTCGACCCCGATATCAACCACAGTCACGGCAATCCTTCTGTCCCGTCTAATCGCGCGCGACGTTAGGGGGGAGGGGGAGGGGGGGATGAGTTAAGGCCAGGTATTTAACTGGGTCACCACCCAATCAGCCCACTTGCACCGGCTACGTCATGAGAGAGCGAGAGAGAGATAGATAGATAGATAGATAATGGTCTTTATAAGAGAGAGAGAGAGAGTGGGTGCGTGCACGGATAGGACAAGACCCTAATACGGACATGAGTGGCCTACGCACAGTCGGCCGGTTGGTGTTAGTCAATGTGCTCGAGGAAAGTGTGCTGTGCTAATAGTGTTGGTTACCTGGAAGAGAAGAAGCTCGTTGTAGTCATCTCAGTCTACGCCTACTTTTTCATTCATCTAAACATACGCATAGCAATGTTGCATGTTTCGGACATGTTAAATTAATTAATGTTTTGCCGAAAATTATTAGAAACTGAATAAAAAAATTGTTTATACATTCTAAGGTAAAAGGTCCTGGGGTGACCCTATTATATGGCCGTCCCCAAAACTGATTGATATCATTAATATCACTTTTAAGTCAACACGTATATGTAAAAAAAAAAACATTCATACAATAACCGTAGGCCTAACTGTTAAAATATGTAGTTATTATTATTATTATTATTATTAGGAAATCTAGATATTAATTTTTCGAACGTGCACATGTTTCCAACGAGTGGCGCTCTTTACGCATTACTAACGTGCACATGTTTCCAACGAGTGGCGCTCTTTACGCATTACTAACGTGCACATGTTTCCAACGAGTGGCGCTCTTTACGCATTACTAACGTGCACATGTTTCCAACGAGTGGCGCTCTTTACGCATTACTAACGTGCACATGTTTCCAACGAGTGGCGCTCTTTACGCATTACTAACGTGCACATGTTTCCAACGAGTGACGCTCTTTACGCATTACTAACGTGCACATGTTTCCAACGAGTGGCGCTCTTTACGCATTACTAACGTGCACATGTTTCCAACGAGTGGCGCTCTTTACGCATTACTAACGTGCACATGTTTCCAACGAGTGGCGCTCTTTACGCATTACTAACGTGCACATGTTTCCAACGAGTGGCGCTCTTTACGCATTACTAACGTGCACATGTTTCCAACGAGTGGCGCTCTTTACGCATTACTAACGTGCACATGTTTCCAACGAGTGACGCTCTTTACGCATTACTAACGTGCACATGTTTCCAACGAGTGGCGCTCTTTACGCATTACTAACGTGCACATGTTTCCAACGAGTGGCGCTCTTTACGCATTACTAACGTGCACATGTTTCCAACGAGTGGCGCTCTTTACGCATTACTAACGTGCACATGTTTCCAACGAGTGACGCTCTTTACGCATTACTAACGTGCACATGTTTCCAACGAGTGGCGCTCTTTACGCATTACTAACGTGCACATGTTTCCAACGAGTGGCGATCTTTACGCATTACTAACGTGCACATGTTTCCAACGAGTGGCGCTCTTTACGCATTACTAACGTGCACATGTTTCCAACGAGTGGCGCTCTTTACGCATTACTAACGTGCACATGTTTCCAACGAGTGGCGCTCTTTACGCATTACTAACGTGCACATGTTTCCAACGAGTGGCGCTCTTTACGCATTACTAACGTGCACATGTTTCCAACGAGTGACGCTCTTTACGCATTACTAACGTGCACATGTTTCCAACGAGTGGCGCTCTTTACGCATTACTAACGTGCACATGTTTCCAACGAGTGGCGCTCTTTACGCATTACTAACGTGCACATGTTTCCAACGAGTGGCGCTCTTTACGCATTACTAACGTGCACATGTTTCCAACGAGTGGCGCTCTTTACGCATTACTAACGTGCACATGTTTCCAACGAGTGGCGCTCTTTACGCATTACTAACGTGCACATGTTTCCAACGAGTGGCGATCTTTACGCATTACTAACGTGCACATGTTTCCAACGAGTGGCGCTCTTTACGCATTACTAACGTGCACATGTTTCCAACGAGTGGCGCTCTTTACGCATTACTAACGTGCACATGTTTCCAACGAGTGGCGCTCTTTACGCATTACTAACGTGCACATGTTTCCAACGAGTGGCGATCTTTACGCATTACTAACGTGCACATGTTTCCAACGAGTGGCGCTCTTTACGCATTACTAACGTGCACATGTTTCCAACGAGTGGCGCTCTTTACGCATTACTAACGTGCACATGTTTCCAACGAGTGGCGCTCTTTACGCATTACTAACGTGCACATGTTTCCAACGAGTGACGCTCTTTACGCATTACTAACGTGCACATGTTTCCAACGAGTGGCGCTCTTTACGCATTACTAACGTGCACATGTTTCCAACGAGTGGCGCTCTTTACGCATTACTAACGTGCACATGTTTCCAACGAGTGGCGCTCTTTACGCATTACTAACGTGCACATGTTTCCAACGAGTGACGCTCTTTACGCATTACTAACGTGCACATGTTTCCAACGAGTGGCGCTCTTTACGCATTACTAACGTGCACATGTTTCCAACGAGTGGCGCTCTTTACGCATTACTAACGTGCACATGTTTCCAACGAGTGGCGCTCTTTACGCATTACTAACGTGCACATGTTTCCAACGAGTGGCGCTCTTTACGCATTACTAACGTGCACATGTTTCCAACGAGTGGCGCTCTTTACGCATTACTAACGTGCACATGTTTCCAACGAGTGGCGCTCTTTACGCATTACTAACGTGCACATGTTTCCAACGAGTGGCGCTCTTTACGCATTACTAACCACAACAAGAGTTAACAGCTTAAAAATGGTTTTAAATTGTCCCAAAAGAAAATCAAGATATGTCATCCTATAGAGAATTTAATACTCTTTCTTATGAATGGTCCATAAGTATTTCCGTTTTGCAGATGTGTGAAAGGTGTCCAGCAACATCACATTACAATAGGTAATTAAGAACATCTGAAAAACGGAAACATTGATTGGAACAAAGTACCATTCACAAGAAAGAGCAATACATTCTCTACAGGATACATATTTTGATGTACATTTGGGACCATTTGAAGTCGATCGATGAAGTAAACTACCCATTCAATACAACAACTAAACTATTCAAATTAAATGGTCATGAAAAAATACTTTTTTTTATTCTAAATTATGAATTTCAAGAATTATTACATGTGAGTAGCATTTAATACTGAACTTCTTGAAATTATATATATTTTTTTATTAATATATTATATTTATAGTTTCTAATTTTAGTAGATTTGACGTAAAATTGACACACCAACGCGAATATCTCGAAAACGGATCGCGTTCGATCATCTTTTTCAAACGTATTCATGTTAGTCATGAAGTTATCTACATTTAAGACGAAAATTTGTTACAATATATTACTTTTTGAAGGTGCTACGCAAAGTTATACGATTGAAAGTGTAGGTTTTTGTTCAGTTACAATGTATAACATAGCGAATTCCAACGCATTTCAACACTCAATAAATAAAAAACTAATAGCGGTAGGTGCGTATTTTTTTCTACAATATTCACAAACTTAATCCCAACTTGCAATACATACAATTTGAATGATTTATATTACATGTGCAGTTATCATCGATCGACTTTAAACACATTTTAAAGCGATTTTAAGAGGCCGACGTCGGTAGTCCCGCAGGTTGGGTGGACGTACAGCCTCAATTCAAGTGGATGTTGTTTTCCGAAGAGGTTTTATAACTTTTTGTCTCGTGATACAAATGATTTATTAAATAGTTTTTCCTTTATGTCGGGAAAGTGCAGTCTTACGTTTAAAACCGCACGAAATTTTAATTTCAGTTTGAAATACCTCACTGAAGAACATTACACGAAATCGAACAACTGAAGCCAAAGCGCACTGTGGTTTGGTAGGCCCCCCGGACTGAATGCCAAATGTATCTAACATTTTAATCAGTACTGGTGTTTTATAACTAATAAGTAATAATGTTTAAAAGATTTAGGATTCAGTCTGTAGGGCTTATGCCTGCTGGTCCCCTTACTTGTTTGCAACATGGAAACCACCAACCAGACCAGAAGCCTTAACATCAGTTCAGCTGACATCCAACATATTTAGTTGGAAGTTATAACACCGGGCATCACTAGCCTATAAACTGTAGTGCGCTTATAGATTCAAATTTTCGATATCAAGTAGAATTCTTGAGAAAAATAAAAATAAAATAAAAATGCGCGCAATTTTTATACTAAATAAATAAATAATAAATAAATAAGATAACTCAAGTAATTTTATACACACTGTATTGTTTGTAATTCCAATAAACTGTTCTTCTAGAATCAGGCGCGTAACAACAGGGAGGGGTGGGGGGTGTAAATTGAACTCCCCAATCTAACCCCCCACTCATCTAGTGTCAACTTGAATGTGGCTATTTGTGTGAGTTAGCATGGATTACTAATAATTACAAACAACCATGTTTAAAAAAGGTATCGGCAGTTTTTGTCGAGCCGTAGTGACTGTTGAACATGGTAAATACAAAGACCAGTTTACGTTAGATGGGATCCTGCGGGAAAAGTTGCGAATGTTGCGTTTTTTAAGTTGCGAACTAATCAAACCACAGCAAATAGCGTGGAAAATGATTCTACAACGGTTCCACAAACTTTTCTTAAAACAAAATGCTTTGTGAAAAATGTGTCTTTGCCCCCCCCCCCCCCCCCCCCCCAATAAAAACAAAGTTGTAACGCGCCTGTCTAGAATAGTCTAGAGCGCGTGAATGTCTTCAGGAAATGCAGACAATGCGAGGTCTCCCCCATGTTGTACCCACGTCGTGCGATGGTTCCTAGCAGCACATCCGACTGTGAATACAAACGACCCGTTAAACGTCACTTTTTATGGGTGATAAATGTTGAATTTTGACATATTTACCATCAGCATCGTGGCTGGAGCATCCGAAGCATATTCAACAGGGGACGCAAAGATCAGGCGGAAAATGAGTTGGGCGATTGAAATTTCACGGCCATATCTGTGTATGTCTCAGTGGCGGACGTAAAGGGGCTGCAGCCTCGTAGCTCAGTGGCGGACACTAGGGGCTGCAGCCTCGTAGCTCAGTGGCGGACGTGAAGGGGCTGCAGCCTCGTAGCTCGTAGGGGGGGGGGGGGGGGGGGGTATATATTAGCTGGCCCATGGTCTATAATAATGTTTGGCAGATCTATATTCCGACAATTTTGAATTTGTTGTTTCAAAAATACGAACGGAAAACCTTGAATTCCCACGATCTACAAAAAACGGAATGAATTCGATGTTTTCTTGTGGTGAGCGAACCGAAGCTGCAGTAAGTACCAGACCAGAGTTAGTCACCAACCTGGCGGAGCGCTGCTTGCCTTGCGTCACAGCCGGCCGAGTGACATAAGCTTTGGCAGCAGTTTTGTCACCTCGAGCCAATAACACTTGCGGTGCTATTTTCACTGCGCGGGGGAGTGTGGGTGATTTTCCGGCGAGCGGTCTGACTCATCTTGTCAACAGTTATAGCTCGACAGTCTCTACCGCCCCTCACACGCACGCTGTTTCAACCCATATCAACAGATTGCCAGTGAGCGGTTGTGTCTCATCTTGTCAACAGTTATAGCTGGACAGTCTCTACCGCCCCTCACACGCACGCTGTTTCAACCCATATCAACAGATTGCCAGTGAGCGGTTGTGTCTCATCTTGTCAACAGTTATAGCTCGACAGTCTCTACCGCCCCTCACACGCACGCTGTTTCAACCCATATCAACAGATTGCCAGTGAGCGGTTGTGTCTCATCTTGTCAACAGTTATAGCTCGACAGTCTCTACCGCCCCTCACACGCACGCTGTTTCAACCCATATCAACAGATTGCCAGTGAGCGGTTGTGACTCATCTTGTCAACAGTTATAGCTCGACAGTCTCTACCGCCCCTCACACGCACGCTGTTTCAACCCATATCAACAGATTGCCGGTGAGCGGTGACTCATCTTGTCAACAGTTATAGCTCGACAGTCTCTACCGCCCCTCACACGCACGCTGTTTCAACCCATATCAACAGATTGCCAGTGAGCGGTTGTGTCTCATCTTGTCAACAGTTATAGCTCGACAGTCTCTACCGCCCCTCACACGCACGCTGTTTCAACCCATATCAACAGATTGCCAGTGAGCGGTTGTGTCTCATCTTGTCAACAGTTATAGCTGGACAGTCTCTACCGCCCCTCACACGCACGCTGTTTCAACCCATATCAACAGATTGCCAGTGAGCGGGTGTGTCTCATCTTGTCAACAGTTATAGCTCGACAGTCTCTACCGCCCCTCACACGCACGCTGTTTCAACCCATATCAACAGATTGCCGGTGAGCGGTTGTGTCTCATCTTGTCAACAGTTATAGCTCGACAGTCTCTACCGCCCCTCACACGCACGCTGTTTCAACCCATATCAACAGATTGCCAGTGAGCGGTTGTGTCTCATCTTGTCAACAGTTATAGCTCGACAGTCTCTACCGCCCCTCACACGCACGCTGTTTCAACCCATATCAACAGATTGCCGGCAGCGGTTGTGACTCATCTTGTCAACAGTTATAGCTGGACAGTCTCTACCGCCCCTCACACGCACGCTGTTTCAACCCATATCAACAGATTGCCAGTGAGCGGTTGTGTCTCATCTTGTCAACAGTTATAGCTCGACAGTCTCTACCGCCCCTCACACGCACGCTGTTTCAACCCATATCAACAGATTGCCAGTGAGCGGTTGTGTCTCATCTTGTCAACAGTTATAGCTCGACAGTCTCTACCGCCCCTCACACGCACGCTGTTTCAACCCATATCAACAGATTGCCAGTGAGCGGTTGTGTCTCATCTTGTCAACAGTTATAGCTCGACAGTCTCTACCGCCCCTCACACGCACGCTGTTTCAACCCATATCAACAGATTGCCGGCGAGCGGTTGTGACTCATCTTGTCAACAGTTATAGCTCGACAGTCTCTACCGCCCCTCACACGCACGCTGTTTCACCCATATCAACAGATTGCCGGCGAGCGCTGGGAGTCATCTTGTCAACAGTTATAGCTCGACAGTCTCTACCGCCCCTCACACGCACGCTGTTTCACCCATATCAACAGATTGCCAGTGAGCGGTTGTGTCTCATCTTGTCAACAGTTATAGCTCGACAGTCTCTACCGCCCCTCACACGCACGCTGTTTCAACCCATATCAACAGATTGCCAGTGAGCGGTTGTGTCTCATCTTGTCAACAGTTATAGCTCGACAGTCTCTACCGCCCCTCACACGCACGCTGTTTCAACCCATATCAACAGATTGCCGGCGAGCGGTTGTGACTCATCTTGTCAACAGTTATAGCTCGACAGTCTCTACCGCCCCTCACACGCACGCTGTTTCACCCATATCAACAGATTGCCGGCGAGCGCTGGGAGTCATCTTGTCAACAGTTATAGCTCGACAGTCTCTACCGCCCCTCACACGCACGCTGTTTCACCCATATCAACAGATTGCCAGTGAGCGGTTGTGTCTCATCTTGTCAACAGTTATAGCTCGACAGTCTCTACCGCCCCTCACAC
The DNA here is from genome assembly GCA_945910005.1 of Isoperla grammatica. NCBI lineage: Eukaryota > Metazoa > Arthropoda > Insecta > Plecoptera > Perlodidae > Isoperla > Isoperla grammatica. Next base: position 22,783,470 of record OX246744.1, on the reverse strand, counting down.
GCACGCTGTTTCAACCCATATCAACAGATTGCCAGTGAGCGGGTGTGTCTCATCTTGTCAACAGTTATAGCTCGACAGTCTCTACCGCCCCTCACACGCACGCTGTTTCAACCCATATCAACAGATTGCCAGTGAGCGGTTGTGTCTCATCTTGTCAACAGTTATAGCTCGACAGTCTCTACCGCCCCTCACACGCACGCTGTTTCAACCCATATCAACAGATTGCCGGCAGCGGTTGTGACTCATCTTGTCAACAGTTATAGCTGGACAGTCTCTACCGCCCCTCACACGCACGCTGTTTCAACCCATATCAACAGATTGCCAGTGAGCGGGTGTGTCTCATCTTGTCAACAGTTATAGCTCGACAGTCTCTACCGCCCCTCACACGCACGCTGTTTCAACCCATATCAACAGATTGCCAGTGAGTGGTTGTGTCTCATCTTGTCAACAGTTATAGCTCGACAGTCTCTACCGCCCCTCACACGCACGCTGTTTCAACCCATATCAACAGATTGCCAGTGAGCGGTTGTGACTCATCTTGTCAACAGTTATAGCTCGACAGTCTCTACCGCCCCTCACACGCACGCTGTTTCAACCCATATCAACAGATTGCCAGTGAGCGGGTGTGTCTCATCTTGTCAACAGTTATAGCTCGACAGTCTCTACCGCCCCCTCACACGCACGCTGTTTCAACCCATATCAACAGATTGCCAGTGAGTGGTTGTGTCTCATCTTGTCAACAGTTATAGCTCGACAGTCTCTACCGCCCCTCACACGCACGCTGTTTCAACCCATATCAACAGATTGCCAGTGAGTGGTTGTGTCTCATCTTGTCAACAGTTATAGCTGGACAGTCTCTACCGCCCCTCACACGCACGCTGTTTCAACCCATATCAACAGATTGCCAGTGAGTGGTTGTGTCTCATCTTGTCAACAGTTATAGCTCGACAGTCTCTACCGCCCCTCACACGCACGCTGTTTCAACCCATATAAACAGATTGCCAGTGAGCGGTTGTGTCTCATCTTGTCAACAGTTATAGCTCGACAGTCTCTACCGCCCCTCACACGCACGCTGTTTCAACCCATATCAACAGATTGCCAGTGAGCGGTTGTGTCTCATCTTGTCAACAGTTATAGCTCGACAGTCTCTACCGCCCCTCACACGCACGCTGTTTCAACCCATATAAACAGATTGCCAGTGAGCGGTTGTGTCTCATCTTGTCAACAGTTATAGCTCGACAGTCTCTACCGCCCCTCACACGCACGCTGTTTCAACCCATATCAACAGATTGCCAGGCGAGCGGTTGTGTCTCATCTCTCATCTTGTCAACAGTTATAGCTCGACAGTCTCTACCGCCCCTCACACGCACGCTGTTTCAACCCATATCAACAGATTGCCAGTGAGTGGTTGTGTCTCATCTTGTCAACAGTTATAGCTCGACAGTCTCTACCGCCCCTCACACGCACGCTGTTTCAACCCATATCAACAGATTGCCAGTGAGTGGTTGTGTCTCATCTTGTCAACAGTTATAGCTCGACAGTCTCTACCGCCCCTCACACGCACGCTGTTTCAACCCATATCAACAGATTGCCAGTGAGCGGTTGTGACTCATCTTGTCAACAGTTATAGCTCGACAGTCTCTACCGCCCCTCACACGCACGCTGTTTCAACCCATATCAACAGATTGCCAGTGAGCGGTTGTGACTCATCTTGTCAACAGTTATAGCTCGACAGTCTCTACTGCCCCTCACACGCACGCTGTTTCAACCCATATCAACAGATTGCCGGTGAGCGGTTGTGTCTCATCTTGTCAACAGTTATAGCTCGACAGTCTCTACCGCCCCTCACACGCACGCTGTTTCAACCCATATCAACAGATTGCCAGTGAGCGGTTGTGACTCATCTTGTCAACAGTTATAGCTGGACAGTCTCTACCGCCCCTCACACGCACGCTGTTTCAACCCATATCAACAGATTGCCAGTGAGTGGTTGTGTCTCATCTTGTCAACCGTTATAGCTCGACAGTCTCTACCGCCCCTCACACGCACGCTGTTTCAACCCATATCAACAGATTGCCAGTGAGCGGTTGTGACTCATCTTGTCAACAGTTATAGCTCGACAGTCTCTACCGCCCCTCACACGCACGCTGTTTCAACCCATATCAACAGATTGCCAGTGAGCGGTTGTGACTCATCTTGTCAACAGTTATAGCTCGACAGTCTCTACCGCCCCTCACACGCACGCTGTTTCAACCCATATCAACAGATTGCCGGCAGCGGTTGTGTCTCATCTTGTCAACAGTTATAGCTGGACAGTCTCTACCGCCCCTCACACGCACGCTGTTTCAACCCATATCAACAGATTGCCGGTGAGCGGTTGTGTCTCATCTTGTCAACAGTTATAGCTCGACAGTCTCTACCGCCCCTCACACGCACGCTGTTTCAACCCATATCAACAGATTGCCGGCGAGCGGTTGTGACTCATCTTGTCAACAGTTATAGCTGGACAGTCTCTACCGCCCCTCACACGCACGCTGTTTCAACCCATATCAACAGATTGCCAGTGAGCGGTTGTGACTCATCTTGTCAACAGTTATAGCTCGACAGTCTCTACCGCCCCTCACACGCACGCTGTTTCAACCCATATAAACAGATTGCCAGTGAGCGGTTGTGTCTCATCTTGTCAACAGTTATAGCTCGACAGTCTCTACCGCCCCTCACACGCACGCTGTTTCAACCCATATAAACAGATTGCCAGTGAGCGGTTGTGACTCATCTTGTCAACAGTTATAGCTCGACAGTCTCTACCGCCCCTCACACGCACGCTGTTTCAACCCATATAAACAGATTGCCAGTGAGCGGTTGTGACTCATCTTGTCAACAGTTATAGCTGGACAAGCTCTACCGCCCCTCACACGCACGCTGTTTCAACCCATATCAACAGATTGCCAGCGAGTGGTTGTGTCTCATCTTGTCAACAGTTATAGCTGGACAGTCTCTACCGCCCCTCACACGCACGCTGTTTCAACCCATATCAACAGATTGCCAGTGAGCGGTTGTGTCTCATCTTGTCAACAGTTATAGCTGGACAGTCTCTACCGCCCCTCACACGCACGCTGTTTCAACCCATATCAACAGATTGCCAGTGAGCGGTTGTGTCTCATCTTGTCAACAGTTATAGCTCGACAGTCTCTACCGCCCCTCACACGCACGCTGTTTCAACCCATATCAACAGATTGCCAGTGAGCGGTTGTGTCTCATCTTGTCAACAGTTATAGCTGGACAGTCTCTACCGCCCCTCACACGCACGCTGTTTCAACCCATATCAACAGATTGCCAGTGAGCGGTTGTGTCTCATCTTGTCAACAGTTATAGCTGGACAGTCTCTACCGCCCCTCACACGCACGCTGTTTCAACCCATATCAACAGATTGCCAGTGAGCGGTTGTGTCTCATCTTGTCAACAGTTATAGCTCGACAGTCTCTACCGCCCCTCACACGCACGCTGTTTCAACCCATATCAACAGATTGCCAGTGAGTGGTTGTGTCTCATCTTGTCAACAGTTATAGCTCGACAGTCTCTACCGCCCCTCACACGCACGCTGTTTCAACCCATATCAACAGATTGCCAGTGAGCGGTTGTGACTCATCTTGTCAACAGTTATAGCTCGACAGTCTCTACTGCCCCTCACACGCACGCTGTTTCAACCCATATCAACAGATTGCCGGTGAGCGGTTGTGTCTCATCTTGTCAACAGTTATAGCTCGACAGTCTCTACCGCCCCTCACACGCACGCTGTTTCAACCCATATCAACAGATTGCCAGTGAGCGGTTGTGACTCATCTTGTCAACAGTTATAGCTGGACAGTCTCTACCGCCCCTCACACGCACGCTGTTTCAACCCATATCAACAGATTGCCAGTGAGTGGTTGTGTCTCATCTTGTCAACCGTTATAGCTCGACAGTCTCTACCGCCCCTCACACGCACGCTGTTTCAACCCATATCAACAGATTGCCAGTGAGCGGTTGTGACTCATCTTGTCAACAGTTATAGCTCGACAGTCTCTACCGCCCCTCACACGCACGCTGTTTCAACCCATATCAACAGATTGCCAGTGAGCGGTTGTGTCTCATCTTGTCAACAGTTATAGCTCGACAGTCTCTACCGCCCCTCACACGCACGCTGTTTCAACCCATATCAACAGATTGCCAGTGAGCGGTTGTGACTCATCTTGTCAACAGTTATAGCTCGACAGTCTCTACCGCCCCTCACACGCACGCTGTTTCAACCCATATCAACAGATTGCCGGCAGCGGTTGTGTCTCATCTTGTCAACAGTTATAGCTGGACAGTCTCTACCGCCCCTCACACGCACGCTGTTTCAACCCATATCAACAGATTGCCGGTGAGCGGTTGTGTCTCATCTTGTCAACAGTTATAGCTCGACAGTCTCTACCGCCCCTCACACGCACGCTGTTTCAACCCATATCAACAGATTGCCGGCGAGCGGTTGTGACTCATCTTGTCAACAGTTATAGCTCGACAGTCTCTACCGCCCCTCACACGCACGCTGTTTCAACCCATATCAACAGATTGCCGGTGAGCGGTTGTGTCTCATCTTGTCAACAGTTATAGCTCGACAGTCTCTACCGCCCCTCACACGCACGCTGTTTCAACCCATATCAACAGATTGCCAGTGAGCGGTTGTGTCTCATCTTGTCAACAGTTATAGCTCGACCGTCTCTACCGCCCCTCACACGCACGCTGTTTCAACCCATATCAACAGATTGCCAGTGAGTGGTTGTGTCTCATCTTGTCAACAGTTATAGCTCGACAGTCTCTACCGCCCCTCACACGCACGCTGTTTCAACCCATATCAACAGATTGCCAGTGAGCGGTTGTGTCTCATCTTGTCAACAGTTATAGCTCGACAGTCTCTACCGCCCCTCACACGCACGCTGTTTCAACCCATATCAACAGATTGCCAGTGAGTGGTTGTGTCTCATCTTGTCAACAGTTATAGCTCGACAGTCTCTACCGCCCCTCACACGCACGCTGTTTCAACCCATATCAACAGATTGCCAGTGAGCGGTTGTGACTCATCTTGTCAACAGTTATAGCTCGACAGTCTCTACCGCCCCTCACACGCACGCTGTTTCAACCCATATCAACAGATTGCCAGTAAACGGTTGTGTCTCATCTTGTCAACAGTTATAGCTCGACAGTCTCTACCGCCCCTCACACGCACGCTGTTTCAACCCATATCAACAGATTGCCAGTGAGCGGTTGTGCCTCATCTTGTCAAAAGTTATAGCTCGACAGTCTCTACCGCCCCTCACACGCACGCTGTTTCAACCCATATCAACAGATTGCCAGTGAGCGGTTGTGTCTCATCTTGTCAACAGTTATAGCTCGACAGTCTCTACCGCCCCTCACACGCACGCTGTTTCAACCCATATCAACAGATTGCCAGTGAGCGGGTGTGTCTCATCTTGTCAACAGTTATAGCTCGACAGTCTCTACCGCCCCTCACACGCACGCTGTTTCAACCCATATCAACAGATTGCCAGTGAGCGGTTGTGTCTCATCTTGTCAACAGTTATAGCTCGACAGTCTCTACCGCCCCTCACACGCACGCTGTTTCAACCCATATCAACAGATTGCCAGTGAGCGGTTGTGTCTCATCTTGTCAACAGTTATAGCTCGCAGTCTCTACCGCCCCTCACACGCACGCTGTTTCAACCCATATCAACAGATTGCCAGTGAGCGGTTGTGTCTCATCTTGTCAACAGTTATAGCTCGACAGTCTCTACTGCCCCTCACACGCACGCTGTTTCAACCCATATCAACAGATTGCCAGTGAGCGGTTGTGACTCATCTTGTCAACAGTTATAGCTCGACAGTCTCAACCGCCCCTCACACGCACGCTGTTTCAACCCATATCAACAGATTGCCAGTGAGCGGTTGTGACTCATCTTGTCAACAGTTATAGCTCGACAGTCTCTACCGCCCCTCACACGCACGCTGTTTCAACCCATATCAACAGATTGCCAGTGAGTGGTTGTGTCTCATCTTGTCAACAGTTATAGCTCGACAGTCTCTACCGCCCCTCACACGCACGCTGTTTCAACCCATATCAACAGATTGCCAGTAAACGGTTGTGTCTCATCTTGTCAACAGTTATAGCTCGACAGTCTCTACCGCTCCTCACACGCACGCTGTTTCAACCCATATCAACAGATTGCCAGTAAACGGTTGTGTCTCATCTTGTCAACAGTTATAGCTCGACAGTCTCTACCGCCCCTCACACGCACGCTGTTTCAACCCATATCAACAGATTGGCAGTGAGCGGGTGTGTCTCATCTTGTCAACAGTTATAGCTGGACAGTCTCTACCGCCCCTCACACGCACGCTGTTTCAACCCATATCAACAGATTGCCAGTGAGCGGTTGTGTCTCATCTTGTCAACAGTTATAGCTCGACAGTCTCTACCGCCCCTCACACGCACGCTGTTTCAACCCATATCAACAGATTGCCAGTGAGCGGTTGTGTCTCATCTTGTCAACAGTTATAGCTGGACAGTCTCTACCGCCCCTCACACGCACGCTGTTTCAACCCATATCAACAGATTGCCAGTAAACGGTTGTGTCTCATCTTGTCAACAGTTATAGCTCGACAGTCTCTACCGCCCCTCACACGCACGCTGTTTCAACCCATATCAACAGATTGCCAGTGAGCGGTTGTGTCTCATCTTGTCAACAGTTATAGCTCGACAGTCTCTACCGCCCCTCACACGCACGCTGTTTCAACCCATATCAACAGATTGCCAGCGAGCGGTTGTGTCTCATCTTGTCAACAGTTATAGCTCGACAGTCTCTACCGCCCCTCACACGCACGCTGTTTCAACCCATATCAACAGATTGCCAGTGAGCGGTTGTGTCTCATCTTGTCAACAGTTATAGCTCGACAGTCTCTACCGCCCCTCACACGCACGCTGTTTCAACCCATATCAACAGATTGCCAGCGAGCGGTTGTGTCTCATCTTGTCAACAGTTATAGCTCGACAGTCTCTACCGCCCCTCACACGCACGCTGTTTCAACCCATATCAACAGATTGCCAGCGAGCGGTTGTGTCTCATCTTGTCAACAGTTATAGCTCGACAGTCTCTACCGCCCCTCACACGCACGCTGTTTCAACCCATATCAACAGATTGCCAGCGAGCGGTTGTGTCTCATCTTGTCAACAGTTATAGCTCGACAGTCTCTACCGCCCCTCACACGCACGCTGTTTCAACCCATATCAACAGATTGCCAGCGAGCGGTTGTGTCTCATCTTGTCAACAGTTATAGCTCGACAGTCTCTACCGCCCCTCACACGCACGCTGTTTCAACCCATATCAACAGATTGCCAGCGAGCGGGTGTGACTCATCTTGTCAACAGTTATAGCTCGACAGTCTCTACCGCCCCTCACACGCACGCTGTTTCAACCCATATCAACAGATTGCCAGCGAGCGGTTGTGTCTCATCTTGTCAACAGTTATAGCTCGACAGTCTCTACCGCCCCTCACACGCACGCTGTTTCAACCCATATCAACAGATTGCCAGCGAGCGGGTGTGACTCATCTTGTCAACAGTTATAGCTCGACAGTCTCTACCGCCCCTCACACGCACGCTGTTTCAACCCATATCAACAGATTGCCAGCGAGCGGTTGTGTCTCATCTTGTCAACAGTTATAGCTCGACAGTCTCTACCGCCCCTCACACGCACGCTGTTTCAACCCATATCAACAGATTGCCAGTGAGCGGGTGAGACTCATCTTGTCAACAGTTATAGCTCGACAGTCTCTACCGCCCCTCACACGCACGCTGTTTCAACCCATATCAACAGATTGCCAGTGAGCGGTTGTGTCTCATCTTGTCAACAGTTACAGCTCGACAGTCTCTACCGCCCCTCACACGCACGCTGTTTCAACCCATATCAACAGATTGCCAGTGAGCGGTTGTGTCTCATCTTGTCAACAGTTATAGCTCGACAGTCTCTACCGCCCCTCACACGCACGCTGTTTCAACCCATATCAACAGATTGCCGGCGAGCGGTTGTGACTCATCTTGTCAACAGTTATAGCTCGACAGTCTCTACCGCCCCTCACACGCACGCTGTTTCAACCCATATCAACAGATTGCCAGTGAGCGGTTGTGACTCCTCTTGTCAACAGTTATAGCTCGACAGTCTCTACCGCCCCTCACACGCACGCTGTTTCAACCCATATCAACAGATTGCCAGTAAACGGTTGTGTCTCATCTTGTCAACAGTTATAGCTCGACAGTCTCTACCGCCCCTCACACGCACGCTGTTTCAACCCATATCAACAGATTGCCAGTGAGCGGTTGTGTCTCATCTTGTCAACAGTTATAGCTCGACAGTCTCTACCGCCCCTCACACGCACGCTGTTTCAACCCATATCAACAGATTGCCGGCGAGCGGTTGTGACTCATCTTGTCAACAGTTATAGCTGGACAGTCTCTACCGCCCCTCACACGCACGCTGTTTCAACCCATATCAACAGATTGTCAGTGAGCGGTTGTGTCTCATCTTGTCAACAGTTATAGCTCGACAGTCTCTACCGCCCCTCACACGCACGCTGTTTCAACCCATATCAACAGATTGCCAGTGAGTGGTTGTGTCTCATCTTGTCAACAGTTATAGCTCGACAGTCTCTACCGCCCCTCACACGCACGCTGTTTCAACCCATATCAACAGATTGCCGGCAGCGGTTGTGTCTCATCTTGTCAACAGTTATAGCTGGACAGTCTCTACCACCCCTCACACGCACGCTGTTTCAACCCATATCAACAGATTGCCAGTGAGCGGTTGTGACTCATCTTGTCAACAGTTATAGCTGGACAGTCTCTACCGCCCCTCACACGCACGCTGTTTCAACCCATATCAACAGATTGCCAGTGAGTGGTTGTGTCTCATCTTGTCAACAGTTATAGCTCGACAGTCTCTACCGCCCCTCACACGCACGCTGTTTCAACCCATATCAACAGATTGCCGGCAGCGGTTGTGTCTCATCTTGTCAACAGTTATAGCTGGACAGTCTCTACCGCCCCTCACACGCACGCTGTTTCAACCCATATCAACAGATTGCCGGCAGCGGTTGTGACTCATCTTGTCAACAGTTATAGCTGGACAGTCTCTACCGCCCCTCACACGCACGCTGTTTCAACCCATATCAACAGATTGCCAGTGAGCGGTTGTGTCTCATCTTGTCAACAGTTATAGCTCGACAGTCTCTACCGCCCCTCACACGCACGCTGTTTCAACCCATATCAACAGATTGCCAGTGAGCGGGTGTGACTCATCTTGTCAACAGTTATAGCTCGACAGTCTCTACCACCCCTCACACGCACGCTGTTTCAACCCATATCAACAGATTGCCGGCGAGCGGTTGTGACTCATCTTGTCAACAGTTATAGCTCGACAGTCTCTACCGCCCCTCACACGCACGCTGTTTCAACCCATATCAACAGATTGCCAGTGAGCGGGTGTGTCTCATCTTGTCAACAGTTATAGCTGGACAGTCTCTACCGCCCCTCACACGCACGCTGTTTCAACCCATATCAACAGATTGCCAGTGAGCGGTTGTGTCTCATCTTGTCAACAGTTATAGCTGGACAGTCTCTACCGCCCCTCACACGCACGCTGTTTCAACCCATATCAACAGATTGCCGGCGAGCGGGTGTGTCTCATCTTGTCAACAGTTATAGCTGGACAGTCTCTACCGCCCCTCACACGCACGCTGTTTCAACCCATATCAACAGATTGCCAGTGAGCGGTTGTGTCTCATCTTGTCAACAGTTATAGCTGGACAGTCTCTACTGCCCCTCACACGCACGCTGTTTCAACCCATATCCACAGATTGCCAGTGAGCGGGTGTGACTCATCTTGTCAACAGTTATAGCTGGACAGTCTCTACCGCCCCTCACACGCACGCTGTTTCAACCCATATCAACAGATTGCCAGTGAGCGGTTGTGTCTCATCTTGTCAACAGTTATAGCTCGACAGTCTCTACCGCCCCTCACACGCACGCTGTTTCAACCCATATCAACAGATTGCCAGTGAGCGGTTGTGTCTCATCTTGTCAACAGTTATAGCTCGACAGTCTCTACCGCCCCTCACACGCACGCTGTTTCAACCCATATCAACAGATTGCCAGTGAGCGGTTGTGACTCATCTTGTCAACAGTTATAGCTGGACAGTCTCTACCGCCCCTCACACGCACGCTGTTTCAACCCATATCAACAGATTGCCAGTGAGTGGTTGTGTCTCATCTTGTCAACAGTTATAGCTCGACAGTCTCTACCGCCCCTCACACGCACGCTGTTTCAACCCATATCAACAGATTGCCAGTGAGCGGTTGTGACTCATCTTGTCAACAGTTATAGCTGGACAGTCTCTACCGCCCCTCACACGCACGCTGTTTCAACCCATATCAACAGATTGCCAGTGAGCGGTTGTGACTCATCTTGTCAACAGTTATAGCTCGACAGTCTCTACCGCCCCTCACACGCACGCTGTTTCAACCCATATCAACAGATTGCCAGTGAGCGGTTGTGTCTCATCTTGTCAACAGTTATAGCTGGACAGTCTCTACCGCCCCTCACATGCACGCTGTTTCAACCCATATCAACAGATTGCCAGTGAGCGGTTGTGTCTCATCTTGTCAACAGTTATAGCTGGACAGTCTCTACCGCCCCTCACATGCACGCTGTTTCAACCCATATCAACAGATTGCCAGTGAGTGGTTGTGACTCATCTTGTCAACAGTTATAGCTGGACAGTCTCTACCGCCCCTCACATGCACGCTGTTTCAACCCATATCAACAGATTGCCAGTGAGTGGTTGTGTCTCATCTTGTCAACAGTTATAGCTGGACAGTCTCTACTGCCCCTCACACGCACGCTGTTTCAACCCATATCAACAGATTGCCAGTGAGCGGTTGTGTCTCATCTTGTCAACAGTTATAGCTCGACCGTCTCTACCGCCCCTCACACGCACGCTGTTTCAACCCATATCAACAGATTGCCAGTGAGCGGTTGTGTCTCATCTTGTCAACAGTTATAGCTCGACAGTCTCTACCGCCCCTCACACGCACGCTGTTTCAACCCATATCAACAGATTGCCAGTGAGCGGTTGTGACTCATCTTGTCAACAGTTATAGCTGGACAGTCTCTACCGCCCCTCACACGCACGCTGTTTCAACCCATATCAACAGATTGCCGGTGAGCGGTTGTGACTCATCTTGTCAACAGTTATAGCTCGACAGTCTCTACCGCCCCTCACACGCACGCTGTTTCAACCCATATCAACAGATTGCCAGCGAGTGGTTGTGTCTCATCTTGTCAACAGTTATAGCTCGACAGTCTCTACCGCCCCTCACACGCACGCTGTTTCAACCCATATCAACAGATTGCCAGTGAGCGGTTGTGACTCATCTTGTCAACAGTTATAGCTCGACAGTCTCTACCGCCCCTCACACGCACGCTGTTTCAACCCATATAAACAGATTGCCAGTGAGCGGTTGTGACTCATCTTGTCAACAGTTATAGCTCGACAGTCTCTACCGCCCCTCACACGCACGCTGTTTCAACCCATATCAACAGATTGCCAGTGAGCGGTTGTGTCTCATCTTGTCAACAGTTATAGCTGGACAGTCTCTACCGCCCCTCACACGCACGCTGTTTCAACCCATATCAACAGATTGCCGGCGAGCGGTTGTGTCTCATCTTGTCAACAGTTATAGCTCGACAGTCTCTACCGCCCCTCACACGCACGCTGTTTCAACCCATATCAACAGATTGCCAGTGAGCGGTTGTGTCTCATCTTGTCAACAGTTATAGCTCGACAGTCTCTACCGCCCCTCACACGCACGCTGTTTCAACCCATATCAACAGATTGCCGGTGAGCGGTTGTGTCTCATCTTGTCAACAGTTATAGCTGGACAGTCTCTACCGCCCCTCACACGCACGCTGTTTCAACCCATATCAACAGATTGCCAGTGAGCGGTTGTGTCTCATCTTGTCAACAGTTATAGCTCGACAGTCTCTACCGCCCCTCACACGCACGCTGTTTCAACCCATATCAACAGATTGCCGGCGAGCGCTGGGACTCATCTTGTCAACAGTTATAGCTCGACAGTCTCTACCGCCCCTCACACGCACGCTGTTTCAACCCATATCAACAGATTGCCAGTGAGTGGTTGTGACTCATCTTGTCAACAGTTATAGCTCGACAGTCTCTACCGCCCCTCACACGCACGCTGTTTCAACCCATATCAACAGATTGCCAGTGAGCGGTTGTGTCTCATCTTGTCAACAGTTATAGCTCGACAGTCTCTACCGCCCCTCACACGCACGCTGTTTCAACCCATATCAACAGATTGCCAGTGAGCGGTTGTGTCTCATCTTGTCAACAGTTATAGCTCGCAGTCTCTACCGCCCCTCACACGCACGCTGTTTCAACCCATATCAACAGATTGCCAGTGAGCGGGTGTGACTCATCTTGTCAACAGTTATAGCTCGACAGTCTCTACCGCCCCTCACACGCACGCTGTTTCAACCCATATCAACAGATTGCCAGTGAGCGGTTGTGTCTCATCTTGTCAACAGTTATAGCTCGACAGTCTCTACCGCCCCTCACACGCACGCTGTTTCAACCCATATCAACAGATTGCCAGTGAGCGGTTGTGTCTCATCTTGTCAACAGTTATAGCTCGACAGTCTCTACCGCCCCTCACACGCACGCTGTTTCAACCCATATCAACAGATTGCCAGTGAGCGGTTGTGTCTCATCTTGTCAACAGTTATAGCTCGACAGTCTCTACCGCCCCTCACACGCACGCTGTTTCAACCCATATCAACAGATTGCCAGTGAGCGGTTGTGACTCATCTTGTCAACAGTTATAGCTCGACAGTCTCTACCGCCCCTCACACGCACGCTGTTTCAACCCATATCAACAGATTGCCAGTGAGCGGTTGTGACTCATCTTGTCAACAGTTATAGCTCGACAGTCTCTACCGCCCCTCACACGCACGCTGTTTCAACCCATATCAACAGATTGCCAGTGAGCGGTTGTGTCTCATCTTGTCAACAGTTATAGCTGGACAGTCTCTACCGCCCCTCACACGCACGCTGTTTCAACCCATATCAACAGATTGCCAGTGAGCGGTTGTGTCTCATCTTGTCAACAGTTATAGCTCGACAGTCTCTACCGCCCCTCACACGCACGCTGTTTCAACCCATATCAACAGATTGCCAGTGAGCGGTTGTGTCTCATCTTGTCAACAGTTATAGCTCGACAGTCTCTACCGCCCCTCACACGCACGCTGTTTCAACCCATATCAACAGATTGCCAGTGAGCGGTTGTGTCTCATCTTGTCAACAGTTATAGCTCGACAGTCTCTACCGCCCCTCACACGCACGCTGTTTCAACCCATATCAACAGATTGCCAGTAAACGGTTGTGTCTCATCTTGTCAACAGTTATAGCTCGACAGTCTCTACCGCCCCTCACACGCACGATGTTTCAACCCATATCAACAGATTGCCAGTGAGTGGTTGTGTCTCATCTTGTCAACAGTTATAGCTCGACAGTCTCTACCGCCCCTCACACGCACGATGTTTCAACCCATATCAACAGATTGCCAGTGAGCGGTTGTGTCTCATCTTGTCAACAGTTATAGCTCGACAGTCTCTACCGCCCCTCACACGCACGATGTTTCAACCCATATCAACAGATTGCCAGTGAGTGGTTGTGTCTCATCTTGTCAACAGTTATAGCTCGACAGTCTCTACCGCCCCTCACACGCACGCTGTTTCAACCCATATCAACAGATTGCCAGTGAGCGGTTGTGTCTCATCTTGTCAACAGTTATAGCTCGACAGTCTCTACCGCCCCTCACACGCACGCTGTTTCAACCCATATCAACAGATTGCCAGTGAGCGGTTGTGTCTCATCTTGTCAACAGTTATAGCTCGACAGTCTCTACCGCCCCTCACACGCACGCTGTTTCAACCCATATCAACAGATTGCCAGTGAGCGGTTGTGTCTCATCTTGTCAACAGTTATAGCTGGACAGTCTCTACCGCCCCTCACACGCACGCTGTTTCAACCCATATCAACAGATTGCCAGTGAGCGGTTGTGTCTCATCTTATCAACAGTTATAGCTCGACAGTCTCTACTGCCCCTCACACGCACGCTGTTTCAACCCATATCAACAGATTGCCAGTGAGTGGTTGTGTCTCATCTTGTCAACAGTTATAGCTCGACAGTCTCTACCGCCCCTCACACGCACGCTGTTTCAACCCATATCAACAGATTGCCAGTGAGCGGTTGTGTCTCATCTTGTCAACAGTTATAGCTCGACAGTCTCTACCGCCCCTCACACGCACGCTGTTTCAACCCATATCAACAGATTGCCAGTGAGCGGTTGTGTCTCATCTTGTCAACAGTTATAGCTCGACAGTCTCTACCGCCCCTCACACGCACGCTGTTTCAACCCATATCAACAGATTGCCAGTGAGTGGTTGTGTCTCATCTTGTCAACAGTTATAGCTCGACAGTCTCTACCGCCCCTCACACGCACGCTGTTTCAACCCATATCAACAGATTGCCAGTAAACGGTTGTGTCTCATCTTGTCAACAGTTATAGCTCGACAGTCTCTACCGCCCCTCACACGCACGCTGTTTCAACCCATATCCACAGATTGCCGGTGAGTGGTTGTGTCTCATCTTGTCAACAGTTATAGCTCGACAGTCTCTACCGCCCCTCACACGCACGCTGTTTCAACCCATATCAACAGATTGCCAGTAAACGGTTGTGTCTCATCTTGTCAACAGTTATAGCTCGACAGTCTCTACCGCCCCTCACACGCACGCTGTTTCAACCCATATCAACAGATTGCCGGTGAGCGGGTGTGACTCATCTTGTCAACAGTTATAGCTGGACAGTCTCTACCGCCCCTCACACGCACGCTGTTTCAACCCATATCAACAGATTGCCAGTGAGCGGTTGTGACTCATCTTGTCAACAGTTATAGCTGGACAGTCTCTACCGCCCCTCACACGCACGCTGTTTCAACCCATATCAACAGATTGCCAGTGAGCGGTTGTGTCTCATCTTGTCAACAGTTATAGCTGGACAGTCTCTACTGCCCCTCACACGCACGCTGTTTCAACCCATATCAACAGATTGCCAGTGAGCGGGTGTGACTCATCTTGTCAACAGTTATAGCTGGACAGTCTCTACTGCCCCTCACACGCACGCTGTTTCAACCCATATCAACAGATTGCCAGTGAGCGGTTGTGACTCATCTTGTCAACAGTTATAGCTGGACAGTCTCTACCGCCCCTCACACGCACGCTGTTTCAACCCATATCAACAGATTGCCAGTGAGCGGTTGTGTCTCATCTTGTCAACAGTTATAGCTGGACAGTCTCTACCGCCCCTCACACGCACGCTGTTTCAACCCATATCAACAGATTGCCAGTGAGCGGTTGTGTCTCATCTTGTCAACAGTTATAGCTCGACAGTCTCCACCGCCCCTCACACGCACGCTGTTTCAACCCATATCAACAGATTGCCAGTGAGCGGTTGTGTCTCATCTTGTCAACAGTTATAGCTCGACAGTCTCTACCGCCCCTCACACGCACGCTGTTTCAACCCATATCAACAGATTGCCAGTGAGCGGTTGTGTCTCATCTTGTCAACAGTTATAGCTCGACAGTCTCTACCGCCCCTCACACGCACGCTGTTTCAACCCATATCAACAGATTGCCGGTGAGCGGTTGTGTCTCATCTTGTCAACAGTTATAGCTCGACAGTCTCTACCGCCCCACACACGCACGATGTTTCAACCCATATCAACAGATTGCCAGTGAGCGGTTGTGTCTCATCTTGTCAACAGTTATAGCTCGACAGTCTCTACCGCCCCTCACACGCACGCTGTTTCAACCCATATCAACAGATTGCCAGTGAGCGGTTGTGACTCATCTTGTCAACAGTTATAGCTCGACAGTCTCTACCGCCCCACACACGCACGATGTTTCAACCCATATCAACAGATTGCCAGTGAGCGGTTGTGTCTCATCTTGTCAACAGTTATAGCTGGACAGTCTCTACCGCCCCTCACACGCACGCTGTTTCAACCCATATCAACAGATTGCCAGTGAGCGGTTGTGTCTCATCTTGTCAACAGTTATAGCCCGACAGTCTCTACCGCCCGTCACACGCACGCTGTTTCAACCCATATCAACAGATTGCCGGCGAGCGGTTGTGACTCATCTTGTCAACAGTTATAGCTGGACAGTCTCTACCGCCCCTCACACGCACGCTGTTTCAACCCATATCAACAGATTGCCAGTGAGCGGTTGTGACTCATCTTGTCAACAGTTATAGCTGGACAGTCTCTACCGCCCCTCACATGCACGCTGTTTCAACCCATATCAACAGATTGCCAGTGAGCGGTTGTGTCTCATCTTGTCAACAGTTATAGCTCGACAGTCTCTACCGCCCCTCACACGCACGCTGTTTCAACCCATATCAACAGATTGCCAGTGAGCGGTTGTGTCTCATCTTGTCAACAGTTATAGCTCGACAGTCTCTACCGCCCCTCACACGCACGCTGTTTCAACCCATATCAACAGATTGCCGCTGAGCGGTTGTGACTCATCTTGTCAACAGTTATAGCTCGACAGTCTCTACCGCCCCTCACACGCACGCTGTTTCAACCCATATCAACAGATTGCCGGCGAGCGGGTGAGACTCATCTTGTCAACAGTTATAGCTCGACAGTCTCTACCGCCCCTCACACGCACGCTGTTTCAACCCATATCAACAGATTGCCAGTGAGCGGTTGTGTCTCATCTTGTCAACAGTTATAGCTCGACAGTCTCTACCGCCCCTCACACGCACGCTGTTTCAACCCATATCAACAGATTGCCAGTGAGCGACTGTGACTCATCTTTTCAACAGTTATAGCTCGACAGTCTCTACCGCCCCTCACACGCACGCTGTTTCAACCCATATCAACAGATTGCCAGTGAGCGGTTGTGACTCATCTTGTCAACAGTTATAGCTCGACAGTCTCTACCGCCCCTCACACGCACGCTGTTTCAACCCATATCAACAGATTGCCAGTGAGCGGTTGTGACTCCTCTTGTCAACAGTTATAGCTCGACAGTCTCTACCGCCCCTCACACGCACGCTGTTTCAACCCATATCAACAGATTGCCAGTGAGCGGTTGTGTCTCATCTTGTCAACAGTTATAGCTCGACAGTCTCTACCGCCCCTCACACGCACGCTGTTTCAACCCATATCAACAGATTGCCAGTGAGCGGTTGTGTCTCATCTTGTCAACAGTTATAGCTCGACAGTCTCTACCGCCCCTCACACGCACGCTGTTTCAACCCATATCAACAGATTGCCAGTGAGCGGGTGTGACTCATCTTGTCAACAGTTATAGCTCGACAGTCTCTACCGCCCCTCACACGCACGCTGTTTCAACCCATATCAACAGATTGCCAGTGAGCGGTTGTGTCTCATCTTGTCAACAGTTATAGCTCGACAGTCTCTACCGCCCCTCACACGCACGCTGTTTCAACCCATATCAACAGATTGCCAGTGAGCGGTTGTGACTCATCTTGTCAACAGTTATAGCTCGACAGTCTCTACCGCCCCTCACACGCACGCTGTTTCAACCCATATCAACAGATTGCCAGTGAGCGGTTGTGACTCATCTTGTCAACAGTTATAGCTGGACAGTCTCTACCGCCCCTCACACGCACGCTGTTTCAACCCATATCAACAGATTGCCAGTGAGCGGTTGTGTCTCATCTTGTCAACAGTTATAGCTCGACAGTCTCTACCGCCCCTCACACGCACGCTGTTTCAACCCATATCAACAGATTGCCAGTGAGCGGTTGTGTCTCATCTTGTCAACAGTTATAGCTCGACAGTCTCTACCGCCCCTCACACGCACGCTGTTTCAACCCATATCAACAGATTGCCAGTGAGCGGTTGTGACTCATCTTGTCAACAGTTATAGCTCGACAGTCTCTACCGCCCCTCACACGCACGCTGTTTCAACCCATATCAACAGATTGCCAGTGAGCGGTTGTGACTCATCTTGTCAACAGTTATAGCTGGACAGTCTCTACCGCCCCTCACACGCACGCTGTTTCAACCCATATCAACAGATTGCCAGTGAGGGGTTGTGTCTCATCTTGTCAACAGTTATAGCTGGACAGTCTCTACCGCCCCTCACACGCACGCTGTTTCAACCCATATCAACAGATTGCCAGTGAGCGGTTGTGACTCATCTTGTCAACAGTTATAGCTCGACAGTCTCTACCGCCCCTCACACGCACGCTGTTTCAACCCATATCAACAGATTGCCAGTGAGCGGTTGTGTCTCATCTTGTCAACAGTTATAGCTCGACAGTCTCTACCGCCCCTCACACGCACGCTGTTTCAACCCATATCAACAGATTGCCAGTGAGCGGTTGTGACTCATCTTGTCAACAGTTATAGCTGGACAGTCTCTACCGCCCCTCACACGCACGCTGTTTCAACCCATATCAACAGATTGCCAGTGAGCGGTTGTGTCTCATCTTGTCAACAGTTATAGCTCGACAGTCTCTACCGCCCCTCACACGCACGATGTTTCAACCCATATCAACAGATTGCCAGTGAGCGGTTGTGTCTCATCTTGTCAACAGTTATAGCTCGACAGTCTCTACCGCCCCTCACACGCACGCTGTTTCAACCCATATCAACAGATTGCCAGTGAGCGGTTGTGTCTCATCTTGTCAACAGTTATAGCTCGACAGTCTCTACCGCCCCTCACACGCACGCTGTTTCAACCCATATCAACAGATTGCCAGTGAGCGGTTGTGTCTCATCTTGTCAACAGTTATAGCTCGACAGTCTCTACCGCCCCTCACACGCACGCTGTTTCAACCCATATCAACAGATTGCCAGCGAGTGGTTGTGTCTCATCTTGTCAACAGTTATAGCTGGACAGTCTCTACCGCCCCTCACACGCACGCTGTTTCAACCCATATCAACAGATTGCCAGTGAGCGGTTGTGTCTCATCTTGTCAACAGTTATAGCTGGACAGTCTCTACCGCCCCACACACGCACGCTGTTTCAACCCATATCAACAGATTGCCAGTGAGCGGTTGTGACTCATCTTGTCAACAGTTATAGCTCGACAGTCTCTACCGCCCCTCACACGCACGCTGTTTCAACCCATATCAACAGATTGCCAGTGAGCGGTTGTGTCTCATCTTGTCAACAGTTATAGCTGGACAGTCTCTACCGCCCCACACACGCACGCTGTTTCAACCCATATCAACAGATTGCCGGTGAGCGGTTGTGTCTCATCTTGTCAACAGTTATAGCTGGACAGTCTCTACCGCCCCTCACACGCACGCTGTTTCAACCCATATCAACAGATTGCCAGTGAGCGGTTGTGTCTCATCTTGTCAACAGTTATAGCTCGACAGTCTCTACCGCCCCTCACACGCACGCTGTTTCAACCCATATCAACAGATTGCCAGTGAGCGGTTGTGTCTCATCTTGTCAACAGTTATAGCTGGACAGTCTCTACCGCCCCTCACACGCACGCTGTTTCAACCCATATCAACAGATTGCCAGTGAGCGGTTGTGTCTCATCTTGTCAACAGTTATAGCTCGACAGTCTCTACCGCCCCTCACACGCACGATGTTTCAACCCATATCAACAGATTGCCAGTGAGCGGTTGTGTCTCATCTTGTCAACAGTTATAGCTCGACAGTCTCTACCGCCCCTCACACGCACGCTGTTTCAACCCATATCAACAGATTGCCAGTGAGCGGTTGTGTCTCATCTTGTCAACAGTTATAGCTCGACAGTCTCTACCGCCCCTCACACGCACGCTGTTTCAACCCATATCAACAGATTGCCAGCGAGTGGTTGTGTCTCATCTTGTCAACAGTTATAGCTGGACAGTCTCTACCGCCCCTCACACGCACGCTGTTTCAACCCATATCAACAGATTGCCAGTGAGCGGTTGTGTCTCATCTTGTCAACAGTTATAGCTGGACAGTCTCTACCGCCCCACACACGCACGCTGTTTCAACCCATATCAACAGATTGCCAGTGAGCGGTTGTGACTCATCTTGTCAACAGTTATAGCTCGACAGTCTCTACCGCCCCTTACACGCACGCTGTTTCAACCCATATCAACAGATTGCCAGTGAGCGGTTGTGTCTCATCTTGTCAACAGTTATAGCTCGACAGTCTCTACCGCCCCTCACACGCACGCTGTTTCAACCCATATCAACAGATTGCCGGCGAGCGGTTGTGTCTCATCTTGTCAACAGTTATAGCTCGACAGTCTCTACCGCCCCTCACACGCACGCTGTTTCAACCCATATCAACAGATTGCCAGTGAGCGGGTGTGTTTCATCTTGTCAACAGTTATAGTTCGACAGTCTCTACCGCCCCTCACACGCACGCTGTTTCAACCCATATCAACAGATTGCCAGTGAGCGGTTGTGACTCATCTTGTCAACAGTTATAGCTCGACAGTCTCTACCGCCCCTCACACGCACGCTGTTTCAACCCATATAAACAGATTGCCAGTGAGCGGTTGTGTCTCATCTTGTCAACAGTTATAGCTCGACAGTCTCTACCGCCCCTCACACGCACGCTGTTTCAACCCATATCAACAGATTGCCGGCGAGCGGTTGTGTCTCATCTTGTCAACAGTTATAGCTCGACAGTCTCTACCGCCCCTCACACGCACGCTGTTTCAACCCATATCAACAGATTGCCAGTGAGCGGGTGTGTTTCATCTTGTCAACAGTTATAGTTCGACAGTCTCTACCGCCCCTCACACGCACGCTGTTTCAACCCATATCAACAGATTGCCAGTGAGCGGTTGTGACTCATCTTGTCAACAGTTATAGCTCGACAGTCTCTACCGCCCCTCACACGCACGCTGTTTCAACCCATATCAACAGATTGCCAGCGAGTGGTTGTGTCTCATCTTGTCAACAGTTATAGCTCGACAGTCTCTACCGCCCCTCACACGCACGCTGTTTCAACCCATATAAACAGATTGCCAGTGAGCGGGTGTGTCTCTTCTTGTCAACAGTTATAGCTCGACAGTCTCTACCCAGGGCCGTCTTAACATGTCTTTTGCACATAGGCCCGAATACAAATGCCGCCTCCCTCCCCCCCCCCCCTCAAAACTCAACGGCAACAATAATAACTTCACTATTACAAACTTTGTATACGATGATGGGCAATAAGAACACATTTTTATTTATTTATGCTAAATATATTTGTCACTTACCAGTCTCCATCGCCGAGACTGCAATCTCACGAAGGTTTCATCCTGGATTTGTTTCTGACAAATCGTTCAATGATCGTTCAAAGCATATTGTTTTTGTTAGAACACATTCAATGGACAACATTGATAGGCGACTAGTCTCTCGTTTGCCTTTAGCGCGTTTCTTATACTGGGCTCCACTTAATCGAACTTTACAATAACGAACGTGACAAAATTGTTAATATAGTTTATTGTACTTCACTTCACTCACTGTCATACTATTAACACACGTGATGAAGATTACAGAAAAACTTACATTTTATAGCACACGCCTACCTAGTAGCATGCGTCAGTTTAGCACACGAATAATCACTACAAAAGTGCATAAAATTGAACCTTCCCATCCGAAGTTGAAAACTTGACTGATTTCAAAACGCCAGAAGAAGCATTTTGTTTACAGATTTACTTGCGGGATGGTGCAATGTGGTTTGATGCGGCACAGACTCAGAAATAATTTGTTGGACTGAACGCTTTTGTAATTTGTAACATCTCAAGATGAAAGCATGTTTTGGCTAATAAGTCTCCACATGCTGCTACAAAGAACACTACAATACTTTTCAAAATGAAAAGCCAGATTCTAGGAAAGGTCAGGCAAAAACTCCATTCGGCTTATTATTCCACCTGCCATTTCTAAACACTACACTCAACTCTCTTATCCGAATTAGACATCGTCAACCATAAACAGGGCATAGAAATATACAAGTCATTTTTTGTGAACGGTCAGGTGAGAATATGAGATATTGCATTGGCTATGACATTTTGTGTTCGAAACAAGTAAAATATTAACGATTTTGACTTCTTGAATGTCAATCCATTGGTTGATCAGATACAAATTTCCAATAAATTTGCCGCCCCTGGAAAGTGCCGCCCTAGGCCCGGGCCTCGTGTGCCTATGGGGTAAGGTGGGCCTGTCTCTACCGCCCCTCACACGCACGCTGTTTCAACCCATATCAACAGATTGCCAGTGAGCGGTTGTGTCTCATCTTGTCAACAGTTATAGCTCGACAGTCTCTACCGCCCCTCACACGCACGCTGTTTCAACCCATATCAACAGATTGCCAGTGAGCGGTTGTGTCTCATCTTGTCAACAGTTATAGCTCGACAGTCTCTACCGCCCCTCACACGCACGCTGTTTCAACCCATATCAACAGATTGCCGGCGAGCGGGTGAGACTCATCTTGTCAACAGTTATAGCTCGACAGTCTCTACCGCCCCTCACACGCACGCTGTTTCAACCCATATCAACAGATTGCCAGTGAGCGGTTGTGTCTCATCTTGTCAACAGTTATAGCTCGACAGTCTCTACCGCCCCTCACACGCACGCTGTTTCAACCCATATCAACAGATTGCCGGTGAGCGGTTGTGACTCATCTTGTCAACAGTTATAGCTCGACAGTCTCTACCGCCCCTCACACGCACGCTGTTTCAACCCATATCAACAGATTGCCAGTGAGCGGTTGTGACTCATCTTGTCAACAGTTATAGCTCGACAGTCTCTACCGCCCCTCACACGCACGCTGTTTCAACCCATATCAACAGATTGCCAGTGAGCGGTTGTGACTCATCTTGTCAACAGTTATAGCTGGACAGTCTCTACCGCCCCTCACACGCACGCTGTTTCAACCCATATCAACAGATTGCCAGTGAGCGGTTGTGTCTCATCTTGTCAACAGTTATAGCTCGACAGTCTCTACCGCCCCTCACACGCACGCTGTTTCAACCCATATCAACAGATTGCCGGCGAGCGGGTGAGACTCATCTTGTCAACAGTTATAGCTCGACAGTCTCTACCGCCCCTCACACGCACGCTGTTTCAACCCATATCAACAGATTGCCAGTGAGCGGTTGTGACTCATCTTGTCAACAGTTATAGCTCGACAGTCTCTACCGCCCCTCACACGCACGCTGTTTCAACCCATATCAACAGATTGCCAGTGAGCGGTTGTGTCTCATCTTGTCAACAGTTATAGCTCGACAGTCTCTACCGCCCCTCACACGCACGCTGTTTCAACCCATATCAACAGATTGCCAGTGAGCGGTTGTGTCTCATCTTGTCAACAGTTATAGCTCGACAGTCTCCACCGCCCCTCACACGCACGCTGTTTCAACCCATATCAACAGATTGCCAGTGAGCGGCTGTGTCTCATCTTGTCAACAGTTATAGCTCGACAGTCTCTACCGCCCCTCACACGCACGCTGTTTCAACCCATATCAACAGATTGCCAGTGAGCGGTTGTGTCTCATCTTGTCAACAGTTATAGCTGGACAGTCTCTACCGCCCCTCACACGCACGCTGTTTCAACCCATATCAACAGATTGCCAGTGAGCGGTTGTGTCTCATCTTGTCAACAGTTATAGCTGGACAGTCTCTACCGCCCCTCACACGCACGCTGTTTCAACCCATATCAACAGATTGCCAGTGAGCGGTTGTGTCTCATCTTGTCAACAGTTATAGCTCGACAGTCTCTACCGCCCCTCACACGCACGCTGTTTCAACCCATATCAACAGATTGCCAGTGAGCGGTTGTGTCTCATCTTGTCAACAGTTATAGCTGGACAGTCTCTACCGCCCCTCACACGCACGCTGTTTCAACCCATATCAACAGATTGCCAGTGAGCGGTTGTGTCTCATCTTGTCAACAGTTATAGCTGGACAGTCTCTACCGCCCCTCACACGCACGCTGTTTCAACCCATATCAACAGATTGCCAGTGAGCGGTTGTGTCTCATCTTGTCAACAGTTATAGCTCGACAGTCTCTACCGCCCCTCACACGCACGCTGTTTCAACCCATATCAACAGATTGCCAGTGAGCGGGTGTGTCTCATCTTGTCAACAGTTATAGCTCGACAGTCTCTACCGCCCCTCACACGCACGCTGTTTCAACCCATATCAATAGATTGCCAGTGAGCGATTGTGTCTCATCTTGTCAACAGTTATAGCTCGACAGTCTCTACCGCCCCTCACACGCACGCTGTTTCAACCCATATCAACAGATTGCCAGTGAGCGGTTGTGACTCATCTTGTCAACAGTTATAGCTCGACAGTCTCTACCGCCCCTCACACGCACGCTGTTTCAACCCATATCAATAGATTGCCAGTGAGCGATTGTGTCTCATCTTGTCAACAGTTATAGCTCGACAGTCTCTACCGCCCCTCACACGCACGCTGTTTCAACCCATATCAACAGATTGCCAGTGAGCGGTTGTGTCTCATCTTGTCAACAGTTATAGCTCGACAGTCTCTACCGCCCCTCACACGCACGCTGTTTCAACCCATATCAACAGATTGCCAGTGAGCGGTTGTGACTCATCTTGTCAACAGTTATAGCTGGACAGTCTCTACCGCCCCTCACACGCACGCTGTTTCAACCTATATCAACAGATTGCCAGTGAGTGGTTGTGTCTCATCTTGTCAACAGTTATAGCTGGATAGTCTCTACCGCCCCTCACACGCACGCTGTTTCAACCCATATCAACAGATTCAATTATATTGAATTCAATTTTTTATTATTCGTTAATTATTCCACATATAACATTGCATATAATAATAAGAGTATACTTTGTAACATCGATGTATACTTACTGATAGAAGTTACAGACTTGTGAGTCAGTAGGTAAAACATCTAGTGTTGTGAATATTGAACTATTTGAGTAGCAAGTTGATTGCTACGTTCTTCGGTCGTCCGCTTATGCCCCTTATACACTGGACAACTCCTGCCCAAGGGGCAAGGACTGCTACCTTATCGTGGTGGGCAGGTTTGCGGGGTTAGGTGATCCCGAGAGGTTTGCCGGCGGAAGCGTATGCTTCTGGAGATATGAAATGAAATGAAACTTAGCCACATTAAAAGAACTTATTAACAATAACATCCCCTTGCGCAAACAACACAATAGAGCAGTAGAGAACGGAATGATGCATTGCGCGAGATCCCTCAGAAATCCTTCAGCATCGAACCTGGGAGCTTCCTAGCCTCGGGTAGAGCTACCGCTGAGCTACAGGCGTGGCGGGCTGGCGGCCACGTGGGAGGCTGTGACGTCACTAGCCTCGGGTAGCGCTACCGCTGAGCTACAGGCGTGGCGGGCTGGCGGCCACGTGGGAGGCTGTGACGTCACTAGCCTCGGGTAGCGCTACCGCTGAGCTACAGGCGTGGCGGGCTGGCGGCCACGTGGGAGGCTGTGACGTCACTAGCCTCGGGTAGCGCTACCGCTGAGCTACAGGCGTGGCGGGCTGGCGGCCACGTGGGAGGCTGTGACGTCACTAGCCTCGGGTAGCGCTACCGCTGAGCTACAGGCGTGGCGGGCTGGCGGCCACGTGGGAGGCTGTGACGTCACTAGCCTCGGGTAGCGCTACCGCTGAGCTACAGGCGTGGCGGGCTGGCGGCCACGTGGGAGGCTGTGACGTCACTAGCCTCGGGTAGCGCTACCGCTGAGCTACAGGCGTGGCGGGCTGGCGGCCACGTGGGAGGCTGTGACGTCACTAGCCTCGGGTAGCGCTACCGCTGAGCTACAGGCGTGGCGGGCTGGCGGCCACGTGGGAGGCTGTGATGTCACTAGCCTCGGGTAGCGCTACCGCTGAGCTACAGGCGTGGCGGGCTGGCGGCCACGTGGCAGGCTGTGACGTCACTAGCCTCGGGTAGCGCTACCGCTGAGCTACAGGCGTGGCGGGCTGGCGGCCACGTGGGAGGCTGTGACGTCACTAGCCTCGGGTAGCGCTACCGCTGAGCTACAGGCGTGGCGGGCTGGCGGCCACGTGGGAGGCTGTGACGTCACTAGCCTCGGGTAGCGCTACCGCTGAGCTACAGGCGTGGCGGGCTGGCGGCCACGTGGGAGGCTGTGACGTCACTAGCCTCGGGTAGCGCTACCGCTGAGCTACAGGCGTGGCGGCCACGTGGGAGGCTGTTACGTCACTAGCCTCGGGTAGCGCTACCGCTGAGCTACAGGCGTGGCGGCCACGTGGGAGGCTGTGACGTCACTAGCCTCGGGTAGCGCTACCGCTGAGCTACAGGCGTGGCGGCCACGTGGGAGGCTGTGACGTCACTAGCCTCGGGTAGCGCTACCGCTGAGCTACAGGCGTGGCGGGCTGGCGGCCACGTGGGAGGCTGTGACGTCACTAGCCTCGGGTAGCGCTACCGCTGAGCTACAGGCGTGGCGGCCACGTGGGAGGCTGTGACGTCACTAGCCTCGGGTAGCGCTACCGCTGAGCTACAGGCGTGGCGGGCTGGCGGCCACGTGGGAGGCTGTGACGTCACTAGCCTCGGGTAGCGCTACCGCTGAGCTACAGGCGTGGCGGGCTGGCGGCCACGTGGGAGGCTGTGACGTCACTAGCCTCGGGTAGCGCTACCGCTGAGCTACAGGCGTGGCGGGCTGGCGGCCACGTGGGAGGCTGTGACGTCACTAGCCTCGGGTAGCGCTACCGCTGAGCTACAGGCGTGGCGGGCTGGCGGCCACGTGGCAGGCTGTGACGTCACTAGCCTCGGGTAGCGCTACCGCTGTCCTACAGTGTAATAGGATGAGGAAGGATGTTCGTGCAGAGATATGGTCAAACCGAACCGCAAGGCACCACGGTGACGTAGAAGGGAACTAACACTAGACAAGTGTTTCAAGTGTGGAAGGAAGTGGTCGCGCGTTCATCTGTATTTCATTTCACGTCTTATTTCTTTCTCAAAGACGTCAAGTACGATGGAGGACGACATAATAATGTTGACATCCAGTTTGGAATTCACAAAGAAAACTTTCATCTCACATGGTTAATAAATAGTATTCATTAAATGGTTTAATATAATATCAATGATGTTTAAATTTGTGATCTTGTTAGTTTTTTGCTTTAAATTAAAAATATATATGTAAAGCAAGTGGAATGGTTGGTGAAAAAAGCTTAACAAAATAATCATATCTTAACACAAATCATTAGAATATTTAATAAATACACATTTTAAAAGAATCTATTCAAAAATAAATAACTCTACAATATTTAAAAATGTACTATTATCAGGGCTTCACGTCTCATATGTCGGCAATCATCTTGATAGCAACGAGGTAATATGCCTATAATAAACTGTATACTGTCCTCTACTGAAACCAGTACTGGTAAGTTGTAACTGGGTGAGTAGACTATCAATGTAACTGTATGTATACATAGAGAGAGTTGATGAGGCGTATAATATACTACACAAAAAATATACATGATAAGTGAAAATAAAAATGCAAAACAAAACATACAAGTGGACTTTAATACACACAACAATGTGTTTTGCGTCTAGAAACAAAATTTTCTACAATTTACCGTATTTAATTAAAGTAAGCTGAATAGTTTTGTCTTGCTTTTGTATAGTGTTCTATATTTGTCGTGTGACGTACCTGCACGTACTGTCGTGTACCTGCACGTACTGTCGTGTGACGTACCTGCACGTACTGTCGTGTGACGTACCTGCACGTACTGTCGTGTACCTGCATGTACTGTCGTGTGACGTACCTCACGTACTGTCATGTGACGTACCTGCACGTACTGTCGTGTGACGTACCTGCACGTACTGTCTTGTGACGTACCTGCACGTACTGTCATGTGACGTACCTGCACGTACTGTCGTGTGACGTACCTGCACGTACTGTCATGTGACGTACCTGCACGTACTGTCGTGTGACGTACCTGCACGTGCTGTCATGTGACGTACCTGCCCGTACTGTCGTGTGACGTACCTGCCCGTACTGTCGTGTGACGTACCTGCACGTGCTGTCATGTGACGTACCTGCACGTACTGTCATATGACGTACCTCACGTTCTGTAGGGCGCAGACAATAAGACATGACTGAACATGTCACCACAGAGCACACCAAGTACATAAAGGTCATAACAATATCTCTCAACGTGACAAGTATAAATGCTTGCATTAACAATAATGATGCATGTTATGTTTCAAATAACTCTATCACCGCAGCTGGTCCCGACACATTCCAGGTAGGTTATTAACGAGTTAATGAACTGAGTTCAAATTAATGACGGTGGAAAATCCTAATAAACTCTGGTGACAGATTGACAGTTTATGATAGAGCGGTCGGAAGGTTATGACAAATGACTGTTAAACGTTCATTCAGTAGATGAACGAAAGAAATACGTGTGAGAGAGAGAGAGAGAGAGAGAGAGAGAGAGAGAGAGAGAGAGAGAGAGAGAGAGAGAGAGAGAGAGAGAGAGAGAGAGAGAGAGAGAGACAGGATTCTGCGCGTCGAATCAATTTAAATTCAAATTAATGAGTCCGTAAAAAAATCACACTGCTTATAAATCTCTGTGAATATATATCTTATCTCTCAGAGACGGGGATTGTTTCATTGATTGATTAAATGCTTGAAAGTCTTTATTAAACGTGTGAATAAGGCATGCAGTCCAACGGTTGCAGTCCAACGGTTGCAGTCCAACGGTTGCAGTCCAACGGTTGCAGTCCAACGGTATGCCTGGTTGCTCATTTTCTTATAAATATTGTAATTATTATATAACTAAATAATTGCCGTACAAACGTTTTCATCCATCCTTGTCACAAGGCAGCTGTAAATAGAGAGACTGAGGGCCATATGCACAGTCAAGTGTCAAGTTATGTTCAGGATTTCTACCTAAGGAATTGTTTTATTACATACTATTTTCCATAAGAAAACAAACTCCATAGCAACCATAAAGAAATCACATACTAAACTCGACTGTGCCTTTTTGGGACTCGATTATGGGCGGTATTAAAAGCCAGTCAGGTCTTAGAAGCAGAGGGAGATTTGGGAAAATAATTAAAACTCAAATGAATGTGTCCGTAAAGAATTCGCACTGCTTATAATATGTGTTCACATTCATTCTTATTGGAAGAGAGAGAGAGCGAGATTTTGTAATTTATTGGACTATTGACTGCCTTTGAGGGTAGCCGATCTCTTCATTAAAGATGTACCAACATAAACAAATGATAAACATACACTGAACAGTTACATTAACATCCTAGATGTTATGCAGAAGGCATTATTGCAGAATTTCATTGTTTACTTCAATACTAACAAAGATAATGCTAATACTAATAGAAATAGTACTGATAAAACTATGAATATTCTAATACTAATACTAGCTCGAGATAAATTGCGCCGTTACGTACTCAGATGAAAGAGAGATAAAACATTAAACACGGGGAGACAAGTATTCTCTTCTCGTAGACCGACTATAGCTGTGGCTTAGCCTTGCCTCTCCCCTTACGCCTCAAGTATTCTCTCCTCGTAGACCGACTATAGCTGTGGCTTAACCTTGCCTCTCCCCTTACGCCTCAAGTATTCTCTTCTCGTAGACCGACTATAGCTGTGGCTTAACCTTGCCTCTCCCCTTACGCCTCAAGTATTCTCTTCTCGTAGACCGACTATAGCTGTGGCTTAACCTTGCCTCTCCCCTTACGCCTCAAGTATTCTCTTCTCGTAGACCGACTATAGCTGTGGCTTAACCTTGCCTCTCCCCTTACGCCTCAAGTATTCTCTTCTCGTAGACCGACTATAGCTGTGGCTTAACCTTGCCTCTCCCCTTACGCCTCAAGTATTCTCTTCTCGTAGACCGACTATAGCTGTGGCTTAACCTTGCCTCTCCCCTTACGCCTCAAGTATTCTCTCCTCGTAGACCGACTATAGCTGTGGCTTAACCTTGCCTCTCCCCTTACGCCTCAAGTATTCTCTCCTCGTAGACCGACTATAGCTGTGGCTTAACCTTGCCTCTCCCCTTACGCCTCAAGTATTCTCTCCTCGTAGACCGACTATAGCTGTGGCTTAACCTTGCCTCTCCCCTTACGCCTCAAGTATTCTCTCCTCGTAGACCGACTATAGCTGTGGCTTAACCTTGCCTCTCCCCTTACGCCTCAAGTATTCTCTCCTCGTAGACCGACTATAGCTGTGGCTTAACCTTGCCCCTCCCCTTACGCCTCAAGTATTCTTTCCTCGTAGACCGACTATAGCTGTGGCTTAACCTTGCCTCTCCCCTTACGCCTCAAGTATTCTCTTCTCGTAGACCGACTATAGCTGTGGCTTAACCTTGCCCCTCCCCTTACGCCTCAAGTATTCTCTTCTCGTAGACCGACTATAGCTGTGGCTTAACCTTGCCCCTCCCCTTACGCCTCAAGTATTCTCTTCTCGTAGACCGACTATAGCTGTGGCTTAACCTTGCCCCTCCCCTTACGCCTCAAGTATTCTCTTCTCGTAGACCGACTATAGCTGTGGCTTAACCTTGCCCCTCCCCTTACGCCTCAAGTATTCTCTTCTCGTAGACCGACTATAGCTGTGGCTTAACCTTGCCTCTCCCCTTACGCCTCAAGTATTCTCTTCTCGTAGACCGACTATAGCTGTGGCTTAACCTTGCCCCTCCCCTTACGCCTCAAGTATTCTCTTCTCGTAGACCGACTATAGCTGTGGCTTAACCTTGCCTCTCCCCTTACGCCTCAAGTATTCTCTCCTCGTAGACCGACTATAGCTGTGGCTTAACCTTGCCCCTCCCCTTACGCCTCAAGTATTCTCTCCTCGTAGACCGACTATAGCTGTGGCTTAACCTTGCCTCTCCCCTTACGCCTCAAGTATTTTCTTCTCGTAGACCGACTATAGCTGTGGCTTAACCTTGCCTCTCCCCTTACGCCTCAAGTATTCTCTTCTCGTAGACCGACTATAGCTGTGGCTTAACCTTGCCTCTCCCCTTACGCCTCAAGTATTCTCTTCTCGTAGACCGACTATAGCTGTGGCTAAACCTTGCCTCTCCCCTTACGCCTCAAGTATTCTCTTCTCGTAGACCGACTATAGCTGTGGCTTAACCTTGCCTCTCCCCTTACGCCTCAAGTATTCTCTTCTCGTAGACCGACTATAGCTGTGGCTAAACCTTGCCTCTCCCCTTACGCCTCAAGTATTCTCTTCTCGTAGACCGACTATAGCTGTGGCTTAACCTTGCCTCTCCCCTTACGCCTCAAGTATTCTCTTCTCGTAGACCGACTATAGCTGTGGCTAAACCTTGCCTCTCCCCTTACGCCTCAAGTATTCTCTCCTCGTAGACCGACTATAGCTGCGGCTTAACCTTGCCTCTTCCCTTACGCCTCAAGTATTCTCTTCTCGTAGACCGACTATAGCTGTGGCTTAACCTTGCCTCTCCCCTTACGCCTCAAGTATTCTCTTCTCGTAGACCGACTATAGCTGTGGCTTAACCTTGCCTCTCCCCTTACGCCTCAAGTATTCTCTTCTCGTAGACCGACTATAGCTGTGGCTAAACCTTGCCTCTCCCCTTACGCCTCAAGTATTCTCTTCTCGTAGACCGACTATAGCTGTGGCTTAACCTTGCCTCTCCCCTTACGCCTCAAGTATTCTCTTCTCGTAGACCGACTATAGCTGTGGCTAAACCTTGCCTCTCCCCTTACGCCTCAAGTATTCTCTTCTCGTAGACCGACTATAGCTGCGGCTTAACCTTGCCTCTCCCCTAACGCCTCAAGTATTCTCTTCTCGTAGACCGACTATAGCTGTGGCTTAACCTTGCCTCTCCCCTTACGCCTCAAGTATTCTCTTCTCGTAGACCGACTATAGCTGTGGCTAAACCTTGCCTCTCCCCTTACGCCTCAAGTATTCTCTCCTCGTAGACCGACTATAGCTGTGGCTTAACCCTGCCTCTCCCCTTACGCCTCAAGTATTCTCTTCTCGTAGACCGACTATAGCTGTGGCTAAACCTTGCCTCTCCCCTTACGCCTCAAGTATTCTCTTCTCGTAGACCGACTATAGCTGTGGCTTAACCTTGCCTCTCCCCTTACGCCTCAAGTATTCTCTCCTCGTAGACCAACTATAGCTGTGGCTTAACCTTGCCTCTCCCCTTACGCCTCAAGTATTCTCTTCTCGTAGACCGACTATAGCTGTGGCTTAACCTTGCCTCTCCCCTTACGCCTCAAGTATTCTCTTCTCGTAGACCGACTATAGCTGTGGCTAAACCTTGCCTCTCCCCTTACGCCTCAAGTATTCTCTTCTCGTAGACCGACTATAGCTGTGGCTTAACCTTGCCTCTCCCCTTACGCCTAAAGTATTCTCTTCTCGTAGACCGACTATAGCTGTGGCTTAACCTTGCCTCTCCCCTTACGCCTCAAGTATTCTCTTCTCGTAGACCGACTATAGCTGTGGCTTAACCTTGCCTCTCCCCTTACGCCTCAAGTATTCTCTTCTCGTAGACCGACTATAGCTGTGGCTTAACCTTGCCTCTCCCCTTACGCCTCAAGTATTCTCTCCTCGTAGACTGACTATAGCTGTGGCTTAACCTTGCCTCTCCCCTTACGCCTCAAGTATTCTCTCCTCGTAGACCGACTATAGCTGCGGCTTAACCTTGCCTCTTCCCTTACGCCTCAAGTATTCTCTTCTCGTAGACCGACTATAGCTGTGGCTTAACCTTGCCTCTCCCCTTACGCCTCAAGTATTCTCTTCTCGTAGACCGACTATAGCTGTGGCTTAACCTTGCCTCTCCCCTTACGCCTCAAGTATTCTCTTCTCGTAGACCGACTATAGCTGTGGCTAAACCTTGCCTCTCCCCTTACGCCTCAAGTATTCTCTTCTCGTAGACCGACTATAGCTGTGGCTTAACCTTGCCTCTCCCCTTACGCCTCAAGTATTCTCTTCTCGTAGACCGACTATAGCTGTGGCTAAACCTTGCCTCTCCCCTTACGCCTCAAGTATTCTCTTCTCGTAGACCGACTATAGCTGCGGCTTAACCTTGCCTCTCCCCTTACGCCTCAAGTATTCTCTTCTCGTAGACCGACTATAGCTGTGGCTTAACCTTGCCTCTCCCCTTACGCCTCAAGTATTCTCTTCTCGTAGACCGACTATAGCTGTGGCTAAACCTTGCCTCTCCCCTTACGCCTCAAGTATTCTCTCCTCGTAGACCGACTATAGCTGTGGCTTAACCTTGCCTCTCCCCTTACGCCTCAAGTATTCTCTCCTCGTAGACCGACTATAGCTGTGGCTTAACCTTGCCTCTCCCCTTACGCCTCAAGTATTCTCTTCTCGTAGACCGACTATAGCTGTGGCTTAACCTTGCCCCTCCCCTTACGCCTCAAGTATTCTCTCCTCGTAGACCGACTATAGCTGTGGCTTAACCTTGCCTCTCCCCTTACGCCTCAAGTATTCTCTCCTCGTAGACCGACTATAGCTGTGGCTTAACCTTGCCTCTCCCCTTACGCCTCAAGTATTCTCTTCTCGTAGACCGACTATAGCTGTGGCTTAACCTTGCCTCTCCCCTTACGCCTCAAGTATTCTCTCCTCGTAGACCGACTATAGCTGTGGCTTAACCTTGCCTCTCCCCTTACGCCTCAAGTATTCTCTCCTCGTAGACCGACTATAGCTGTGGCTTAACCTTGCCTCTCCCCTTACGCCTCAAGTATTCTCTCCTCGTAGACCGACTATAGCTGTGGCTTAACCTTGCCTCTCCCCTTACGCCTCAAGTATTCTCTTCTCGTAGACCGACTATAGCTGCGGCTTAACCTTGCCTCTCCCCTTACGCCTCAAGTATTCTCTCCTCGTAGACCAACTATAGCTGTGGCTTAACCTTGCCTCTCCCCTTACGCCTCAAGTATTCTCTCCTCGTAGACCGACTATAGCTGTGGCTTAACCTTGCCTCTCCCCTTACGCCTCAAGTATTCTCTTCTCGTAGACCGACTATAGCTGTGGCTTAACCTTGCCTCTCCCCTTACGCCTCAAGTAATCTCTTCTCGTAGACCGACTATAGCTGTGGCTTAACCTTGCCTCTCCCCTTACGCCTCAAGTATTCTCTCCTCGTAGACCGACTATAGCTGTGGCTTAACCTTGCCTCTCCCCTTACGCCTCAAGTATTCTCTTCTCGTAGACCGACTATAGCTGTGGCTTAACCTTGCCTCTCCCCTTACGCCTCAAGTATTCTCTCCTCGTAGACCGACTATAGCTGTGGCTTAACCTTGCCTCTCCCCTTACGCCTCAAGTATTCTCTTCTCGTAGACCGACTATAGCTGTGGCTTAACCTTGCCTCTCCCCTTACGCCTCAAGTATTCTCTCCTCGTAGACCGACTATAGCTGTGGCTTAACCTTGCCCCTCCCCTTACGCCTCAAGTATTCTCTTCTCGTAGACCGACTATAGCTGTGGCTTAACCTTGCCTCTCCCCTTACGCCTCAAGTATTCTCTCCTCGTAGACCGACTATAGCTGTGGCTAAACCTTGCCTCTCCCCTTACGCCTCAAGTATTCTCTCCTCGTAGACCAACTATAGCTGTGGCTTAACCTTGCCTCTCCCCTTACGCCTCAAGTATTCTCTCCTCGTAGACCAACTATAGCTGTGGCTTAACCTTGCCTCTCCCCTTACGCCTCAAGTATTCTCTCCTCGTAGACCAACTATAGCTGTGGCTTAACCTTGCCTCTCCCCTTACGCCTCAAGTATTCTCTCCTCGTAGACCAACTATAGCTGTGGCTTAACCTTGCCTCTCCCCTTACGCCTCAAGTATTCTCTTCTCGTAGACCAACTATAGCTGTGGCTTAACCTTGCCTCTCCCCTTACGCCTCAAGTATTCTCTCCTCGTAGACCGACTATAGCTGTGGCTTAACCTTGCCCCTCCCCTTACGCCTCAAGTATTCTCTTCTCGTAGACCGACTATAGCTGTGGCTTAACCTTGCCTCTCCCCTTACGCCTCAAGTATTCTCTCCTCGTAGACCGACTATAGCTGTGGCTTAACCTTGCCTCTCCCCTTACGCCTCAAGTATTCTCTCCTCGTAGACCGACTATAGCTGTGGCTAAACCTTGCCTCTCCCCTTACGCCTCAAGTATTCTCTCCTCGTAGACCAACTATAGCTGTGGCTTAACCTTGCCTCTCCCCTTACGCCTCAAGTATTCTCTCCTCGTAGACCAACTATAGCTGTGGCTTAACCTTGCCTCTCCCCTTACGCCTCAAGTATTGTCTTCTCGTAGACCGACTATAGCGGCGGCTTAACCTTGCCTCTCCCCTTACGCCTCAAGTATTCTCTCCTCGTAGACCAACTATAGCTGTGGCTTAACCTTGCCTCTCCCCTTACGCCTCAAGTATTCTCTCCTCGTAGACCAACTATAGCTGTGGCTTAACCTTGCCTCTCCCCTTACGCCTCAAGTATTCTCTCCTCGTAGACCGACTATAGCTGTGGCTTAACCTTGCCTCTCCCCTTACGCCTCAAGTATTCTCTTCTCGTAGACCGACTATAGCTGTGGCTTAACCTTGCCTCTCCCCTTACGCCTCAAGTATTCTCTCCTCGTAGACCGACTATAGCTGTGGCTTAACCTTGCCTCTCCCCTTACGCCTCAAGTATTCTCTCCTCGTAGACCGACTATAGCTGTGGCTTAACCTTGCCTCTCCCCTTACGCCTCAAGTATTCTCTCCTCGTAGACCGACTATAGCTGTGGCTTAACCTTGCCTCTCCCCTTACGCCTCAAGTATTCTCTTCTCGTAGACCGACTATAGCTGCGGCTTAACCTTGCCTCTCCCCTTACGCCTCAAGTATTCTCTCCTCGTAGACCAACTATAGCTGTGGCTTAACCTTGCCTCTCCCCTTACGCCTCAAGTATTCTCTCCTCGTAGACCGACTATAGCTGTGGCTTAACCTTGCCTCTCCCCTTACGCCTCAAGTATTCTCTTCTCGTAGACCGACTATAGCTGTGGCTTAACCTTGCCTCTCCCCTTACGCCTCAAGTAATCTCTTCTCGTAGACCGACTATAGCTGTGGCTTAACCTTGCCTCTCCCCTTACGCCTCAAGTATTCTCTCCTCGTAGACCGACTATAGCTGTGGCTTAACCTTGCCTCTCCCCTTACGCCTCAAGTATTCTCTTCTCGTAGACCGACTATAGCTGTGGCTTAACCTTGCCTCTCCCCTTACGCCTCAAGTATTCTCTCCTCGTAGACCGACTATAGCTGTGGCTTAACCTTGCCTCTCCCCTTACGCCTCAAGTATTCTCTTCTCGTAGACCGACTATAGCTGTGGCTTAACCTTGCCTCTCCCCTTACGCCTCAAGTATTCTCTCCTCGTAGACCGACTATAGCTGTGGCTTAACCTTGCCCCTCCCCTTACGCCTCAAGTATTCTCTTCTCGTAGACCGACTATAGCTGTGGCTTAACCTTGCCTCTCCCCTTACGCCTCAAGTATTCTCTCCTCGTAGACCGACTATAGCTGTGGCTAAACCTTGCCTCTCCCCTTACGCCTCAAGTATTCTCTCCTCGTAGACCAACTATAGCTGTGGCTTAACCTTGCCTCTCCCCTTACGCCTCAAGTATTCTCTCCTCGTAGACCAACTATAGCTGTGGCTTAACCTTGCCTCTCCCCTTACGCCTCAAGTATTCTCTCCTCGTAGACCAACTATAGCTGTGGCTTAACCTTGCCTCTCCCCTTACGCCTCAAGTATTCTCTCCTCGTAGACCAACTATAGCTGTGGCTTAACCTTGCCTCTCCCCTTACGCCTCAAGTATTCTCTTCTCGTAGACCAACTATAGCTGTGGCTTAACCTTGCCTCTCCCCTTACGCCTCAAGTATTCTCTCCTCGTAGACCGACTATAGCTGTGGCTTAACCTTGCCCCTCCCCTTACGCCTCAAGTATTCTCTTCTCGTAGACCGACTATAGCTGTGGCTTAACCTTGCCTCTCCCCTTACGCCTCAAGTATTCTCTCCTCGTAGACCGACTATAGCTGTGGCTTAACCTTGCCTCTCCCCTTACGCCTCAAGTATTCTCTCCTCGTAGACCGACTATAGCTGTGGCTAAACCTTGCCTCTCCCCTTACGCCTCAAGTATTCTCTCCTCGTAGACCAACTATAGCTGTGGCTTAACCTTGCCTCTCCCCTTACGCCTCAAGTATTCTCTCCTCGTAGACCAACTATAGCTGTGGCTTAACCTTGCCTCTCCCCTTACGCCTCAAGTATTGTCTTCTCGTAGACCGACTATAGCGGCGGCTTAACCTTGCCTCTCCCCTTACGCCTCAAGTATTCTCTCCTCGTAGACCAACTATAGCTGTGGCTTAACCTTGCCTCTCCCCTTACGCCTCAAGTATTCTCTCCTCGTAGACCAACTATAGCTGTGGCTTAACCTTGCCTCTCCCCTTACGCCTCAAGTATTCTCTTCTCGTAGACCAACTATAGCTGTGGCTTAACCTTGCCTCTCCCCTTACGCCTCAAGTATTCTCTCCTCGTAGACCGACTATAGCTGTGGCTTAACCTTGCCTCTCCCCTTACGCCTCAAGTATTCTCTCCTCGTAGACCAACTATAGCTGTGGCTTAACCTTGCCTCTCCCCTTACGCCTCAAGTATTCTCTCCTCGTAGACCAACTATAGCTGTGGCTTAACCTTGCCTCTCCCCTTACGCCTCAAGTATTCTCTCCTCGTAGACCAACTATAGCTGTGGCTTAACCTTGCCTCTCCCCTTACGCCTCAAGTATTGTCTTCTCGTAGACCGACTATAGCTGCGGCTTAACCTTGCCTCTTCCCTTACGCCTCAAGTATTCTCTTCTCGTAGACCGACTATAGCTGCGGCTTAACCTTGCCT
Organism: Isoperla grammatica; assembly: GCA_945910005.1. NCBI lineage: Eukaryota > Metazoa > Arthropoda > Insecta > Plecoptera > Perlodidae > Isoperla > Isoperla grammatica. The sequence goes on along the minus strand of OX246744.1, from coordinate 22,745,498 downwards.
CTCCCCTTACGCCTCAAGTATTCTCTCCTCGTAGACCGACTATAGCTGTGGCTTAACCTTGCCTCTCCCCTTACGCCTCAAGTATTCTCTCCTCGTAGACCGACTATAGCTGTGGCTTAACCTTGCCTCTCCCCTTACGCCTCAAGTATTCTCTCCTCGTAGACCGACTATAGCTGCGGCTTAACCTTGCCTCTCCCCTTACGCCTCAAGTATTCTCTCCTCGTAGACCGACTATAGCTGTGGCTTAACCTTGCCTCTCCCCTTACGCCTCAAGTATTCTCTTCTCGTAGACCGACTATAGCTGTGGCTTAACCTTGCCTCTTCCCTTACGCCTCAAGTATTCTCTCCTCGTAGACCGACTATAGCTGTGGCTTAACCTTGCCTCTCCCCTTACGCCTCAAGTATTCTCTCCTCGTAGACCGACTATAGCTGTGGCTTAACCTTGCCTCTCCCCTTACGCCTCAAGTATTCTCTCCTCGTAGACCGACTATAGCTGTGGCTTAACCTTGCCTCTCCCCTTACGCCTCAAGTATTCTCTTCTCGTAGACCGACTATAGCTGTGGCTTAACCTTGCCTCTCCCCTTACGCCTCAAGTATTCTCTTCTCGTAGACCGACTATAGCTGCGGCTTAACCTTGCCTCTCCCCTTACGCCTCAAGTATTCTCTTCTCGTAGACCGACTATAGCTGTGGCTTAACCTTGCCTCTCCCCTTACGCCTCAAGTATTCTCTCCTCGTAGACCGACTATAGCTGTGGCTTAACCTTGCCTCTCCCCTTACGCCTCAAGTATTCTCTTCTCGTAGACCGACTATAGCTGTGGCTTAACCTTGCCTCTCCCCTTACGCCTCAAGTATTCTCTTCTCGTAGACCAACTATAGCTGTGGCTTAACCTTGCCTCTCCCCTTACGCCTCAAGTATTCTCTCCTCGTAGACCGACTATAGCTGTGGCTTAACCTTGCATCTCCCCTTACGCCTCAAGTATTCTCTTCTCGTAGACCGACTATAGCTGTGGCTTAACCTTGCCTCTCCCCTTACGCCTCAAGTATTCTCTTCTCGTAGACCGACTATAGCTGTGGCTTAACCTTGCCTCTCCCCTTACGCCTCAAGTATTCTCTTCTCGTAGACCGACTATAGCTGTGGCTTAACCTTGCCTCTCCCCTTACGCCTCAAGTATTCTCTTCTCGTAGACCGACTATAGCTGTGGCTTAACCTTGCATCTCCCCTTACGCCTCAAGTATTCTCTTCTCGTAGACCGACTATAGCTGTGGCTTAACCTTGCCTCTCCCCTTACGCCTCAAGTATTCTCTTCTCGTAGACCGACTATAGCTGTGGCTTAACCTTGCCTCTCCCCTTACGCCTCAAGTATTCTCTTCTCGTAGACCGACTATAGCTGTGGCTTAACCTTGCCTCTCCCCTTACGCCTCAAGTATTCTCTTCTCGTAGACCGACTATAGCTGTGGCTTAACCTTGCCTCTCTCCTTACGCCTCAAGTATTCTCTTCTCGTAGACCAACTATAGCTGTGGCTTAACCTTGCCTCTCCCCTTACGCCTCAAGTATTCTCTTCTCGTAGACCAACTATAGCTGCGGCTTAACCTTGCCTCTCCCCTTACGCCTACATCATATTAATATACGTGTGTATACGCGACAACTTGCAATCACGGACTGGTATTTAAATGAAGCAGACAACTAGAAAATGTCCGAGCGACTTCGCAGACTGTCTTTCGTAACTATTACAAACATCCATTTCCCCCACCGCGGAGGTATGCTACCAATTATGGTGATTCTCTTTTCTTTCTTCAGGTTGGCAAAGGTTAAGAAATGGCTTATGAGTTAGCACTAAATGAATGGATTTCCATTCACTCGGAATCAGCCTGAGGATGGCTGAGAAAACCATCCATAAAGCACATGAACACTTCCTAGCTGTGGAGACTGTAACTAGGGGACTCATAATATAAATAAGGTTATTTCTAGGCGCGTGTCAGTTGTACAACATGAAAGGTTAACAAGGTGTTAGTATAAAAATAAAAATGAAAATGAAAATGAAAATGAATATGAAAATGAAAATGAAAATAAAAATGAAAATGAAAATTTAAATAAAAATTAAAAAAAAAAAAAAAAAACATAAAAATAAAAATAAAATGAAAATGAAAATGAACATGAAAATGAAAATGAAAATGAAAATGAAATGAAAAGAAATAGAAATAGAAAAAGAAAAATAAAGACACATGTTTACTTGTAACCTACCAAACGTCTCTCGAGAACTAGTGAGTAGGTATTCGCCCATATGTGAGCCCGCATGACGTAGTGAAAGTGGAACAAAAGTCTGGGATCACATTCGCATCACAGCCGCTTAGTCAATTAGTTCTTGCGCATTATGGAACTTGGATATTAATGTATATTCATTGTAAACATCTTTCTGTTGACTTAATTTTGCAAGTGCCGTACGCCTCTCTTTTTGTTCCTCACACAGTAATTTAGAATTGTTGAGAGTTGTCGCATCAATGCTTAGCAGTAGCACGAACATTTACCGGGTAGGGAAGCATACAACACATCTAATCGATTTTCAACTTACGCGAAATTTTCTTCAAACTTCGGGCAGACTTCTCTGAGGGAATTATCAAAATAGCGTCCCGGTGATCAGTTTCAGGGACATTGGGACAGGTTTTCATACACGACACCAACAGCTGCCAATCAACTCAATATATTCGCGCTCGTATATCCTGACAACCTGTATCGGGCAGCCTCCAACATGAGTGAAGCGGCGCCTGATTTACGGCAGTCATGTTGAGTCTTGACCACCAACAACTTATTAACAGAACAGAGGTCAGAGGTCAGTCTGACACTTATATACGCAACATCTTTACTACACATCTTACGGTACTACGCGTTCATTCAACAAGTAGCTTAATACAGTTTGGTTTGGACAATAAAGTGGATTGTTTCCCAAACGAGCAACTCGGAGTTGAGCAACCACCACCGTAGCAAACAGAGCTAAATGTACAATTTGCAGAGCATTCCTGTCTCTCATCTCAGTTCTACATTATTATTTGGATCACGCTCATATTTTGTGGCCATATTTTCAATGATACTGTGCTTATATAAGTGTATTGTGATTTTGTTCAACTTCAAATTCAAACAGGGACTACAAATTATTAAAAATGAAAAATGTTAGGGAAGTTTAAAACCCAAAGAAACATATGCATTATTCTACAAAAAAACTCAATAAACGTAAAACAACAGTTTTGGTGCAAACATAACCATCATAATATGTATTTTTGTGCATGTAGTTTAAATAACCGAAATATGTGTATTTTTGTGCATGTAGTTAAATAACCGAAATATGTGTATTTTTGTGCATGAAGTTTAAATAACCGAAATATGTGTATTTTTGTGCATGTAGTTTAAATAACCGAAATATGTGTATTTTTGTGCATGTAGTTTAAATAACCGAAATATGTGTATTTTTGTGCATGTAGTTTAAATAACCGAAATATGTGTATTTTTGTGCATGTAGTTTAAATAACCGAAATATGTGTATTTTTGTGCATGTAGTTTAAATAACCGAAATATGTGTATTTTTGTGCATGTAGTTTAAATAACCGAAATATGTGTATTTTTATGCATGTAGTTTAAATAACCGAAATATGTGTATTGTTGTGCATGTAACAGTAATTGCAGATAATGTTTAGTTTCATAAAAATTGTTTCTACGCTGTCCACTATTGCATATTATGTTTCATTAACACTGGAAAATGCGTTTTTTCAACTATTGATAACGCAACTATTGATAACGCAGACAATCAAAGGTTTAGGACGAGGCATAATATTAAAAAGTGGATACTTACGACTAAAGTCAACATTACTTTAGACTTATGTTTCATAAGAACTATAATAATAGTAATAACGTAGGAATACCCCTTATAGGGTGCACACCAGTTTTGCCTGATGTGCCCCTCTTCAGGCGACTAACTACGTTATTAGGGTGTTTGGATAACTGGGAAGGAATGTCCGAGGGCTATTAGTAGGACTAAATACCAGTATGCGTCTTTACGACTGAGGAAAACCTCGGAAAAAACTTTCAGTCAGGACTGCCGGGGAATCGAAACGGATACCTCCTGAATATGGGTCTCGCGTCTTACAATGAGCCACCTCTATCGGTAAGAACTACTATAAGCTACCTGCTAGCTAGATTAACAACATTGCAAACATTGCAATCATTACGGATGTCATTAGGATAACCAAAATTACAACCGTAAGGATTAAAATATTTGAAACTGTTTTAATCCAATTTTTAGTTGTTACGAAGCTGACAGTCGGTTAGGTTAGTTAGTAACTAGTAGCCACTACTATACTACCTACTATACATATATAAATATTCTGTTGTAATAATGAGAGTTCCCCGCCCCCACCCCGGACTCGTTCATTATGATAAATGAAACCTCATTGTCTGCAGAGCTTTGGCCCACGCCTAACATATAAATAGCACAATTATGCAAATACCAATCGAACGAACGGATACTGTCATTACAGGATAGTCTGCCATGGGCTATTCTGAGGCACAAACAATATTAGTGAGCAAGATTATGAGATAAGTAATCATTAATCCAATCTTATGTAGTTGTTGTCTAGATTGTACGCCTATATTTGAGTATTTGTTGTTTACCGCCGTACTCGACAGCTAGGTGATATTATAACGTATCAGATCCCTACTTCATCGCGTGGGTCGTCATAAGGGGAGGGCAGGGCCAGCTGGGACATGGTCAACCTGGGCCTATTCTACCCAGGGCCTAGACTCAAGATGTGATATCATGTGGGACATGGTCAACCTGGGCCTATTCTACCCAGGGCCCAGACTCAAGATGTGATATCATGTGGGACATGGTCAACCTGGGCCTATTCTACCCAGGGCCTAGACTCAAGATGTGATATCATGTGGGACATGGTCAACCTGGGCCTATTCTACCCAGGGCCCAGGCTCAAGATGTGATATCATGTGGGACATGGTCAACCTGGGCCTATTCTACCCAGGGCCCAGACTCAAGATGTGATATCATGTGGGAGATGGTCAACCTGGGCCTATTCTACCCAGGCCCAGACTCAAGATGTGATATCATGTGGGACAAGGTCAACCAGCGCCTATTCTACCCAGGGCCCTGACTCAAGATGTGATATCATGTGGGACATGGTCAACCTGGGCCTATTCTACCCAGGGCCCTGACTCAAGATGTGATATCATGTCGGACATGGTCAACCTGGGCCTATTCTACCCAGGGCCCAGACCCAAGATGTGATATCATGTGGGACATGGTCAACCTGGGCCTATTCTACCCAGGCCCAGACTCAAGATGTGATATCATGTGGGACATGGTCAACCAGGGCCTATTCTACCCAGGGCCCAGACTCAAGATGTGATATCATGTGGGACATGCTCAACCTGGGCCTATTCTACCCAGGGCCTAGACTCAAGATGTGATATCATGTGGGACATGGTCAACCTGAGCCTATTCTACCCAGGGCCCAGACTCAAGATGTGATATCATGTGGGACATGGTAAACCTGGGCCTATTCTACCCAGGGCCCAGACTCAAGATGTGATATCATGTGGATTATGGTCAACCTGGGCCTATTCTACCCAGGGCCTAGACTCAAGATGTGATATCATGTGGGACATGGTCAACCTGGGCCTATTCTACCCAGGGCCCAGACTCAAGATGTGATATCATGTGGGACATGGTCAACCTGGGCCTATTCTACCCAGGGCCCAGACTCAAGATGTGATATCATGTGGGACATGGTCAACCTGGGCCTATTCTACCCAGGGCCCAGACTCTTGATGTGATATCATGTGGGACAAGGTCAACCTGGGCCTATTCTACCCAGGGCCCAGACTCAAGATGTGATATTATGTGATAACATCATTTATGTAAATATAATATATAAGATATTATATGATAATGATATAATATAATATTCATGATATAATATTATAGTATGTGATAACAAAATGTAAATGTGTCATTATTAAAACTATATACACGGCAACTGAAATAATTACAGCCTTTCCAATAATGTTGAGATAACTCTACTAACTCCTACTATCGGACAGGGCTTTATTCTACTCTACATGCAGAGAAAGAGAAACCGTTGATAAGAGTTAACCCGGGCTTATTAGAGGAATGGTTTCCTGAACTTCTATATTCATTCCATTTGCTACTAAAACGAATTTTGATTTTAACATAATAAGTAATGAACATGCTTCTATTTCGGGCGGGCGCCGTTTGAAGCGCTGCCATCGGGCAAGGCGCCCGACCCCTCATTGTCTCCCACACCTTCCATGCACATTAACGCGATTTATTCAAACTGGGGCGTATTTTAAGAGTTTCTCTTTAAACAAAAAAAGCGTATTGGGTTTTTATTGAAGAGTCTTCCGTGAAAAATAGGTGTTGGAATGACTCCAAGTTCAACAAGGCGCGAGTTGTGTCTGGGCCTACTTGTATTGCTTATGTCTCAACCGTGCGCCTTATTGTTCTAATGGTGTTCAACAAGGCGCGAGTTGTGTCCGGGCCTACTTGTATTGCTTATGTCTCAACCGTGCGCCTTATTGTTCTAATGGTGTTCAACAAGGCGCGAGTTGTGTCCGGGCCTACTTGTATTGCTTATGTCTCAACCGTGCGCCTTATTGTTCTAATGGTGTTCAACAAGGCGCGAGTTGTGTCCGGGCCTACTTGTATTGCTTATGTCTCAACCGTGCGCCTTATTGTTCTAATGGTGTTCAACAAGGCGCGAGTTGTGTCTGGGCCTACTTGTATTGCTTATGTCTCAACCGTGCGCCTTATTGTTCTAATGGTGTTCAACAAGGCGCGAGTTGTGTCTGGGCCTACTTGTATTGCTTATGTCTCAACCGTGCGCCTTATTGTTCTAATGGTGTTCAACAAGGCGCGAGTTGTGTCCGGGCCTACTTGTATTGCTTATGTCTCAACCGTGCGCCTTATTGTTCTAATGGTGTTCAACAAGGCGCGAGCTGTGTCCGGGCCTACTTGTATTGCTTATGTCTCAACCGTGCGCCTTATTGTTCTAATGGTGTTCAACAAGGCGCGAGTTGTGTCCGGGCCTACTTGTATTGCTTATGTCTCAACCGTGCGCCTTATTGTTCTTATGGTGTTCAACAAGGCGCGAGTTGTGTCTGGGCCTACTTGTATTGCTTATGTCTCAACCGTGCGCCTTATTGTTCTAATGGTGTTCAACAAGGCGCGAGTTGTGTCTGGGCCTACTTGTATTGCTTATGTCTCAACCGTGCGCCTTATTGTTCTAATGGTGTTCAACAAGGCGCGAGTTGTGTCTGGGCCTACTTGTATTGCTTATGTCTCAACCGTGCGCCTTATTGTTCTAATGGTGTTCAACAAGGCGCGAGTTGTGTCCGGGCCTACTTGAATTGCTTATGTCTCAACCGTGCGCCTTATTGTGCTCAACAAGGCGCGAGCTGTGTCCGGGCCTACTTGTATTGCTTATGTCTCAACCGTGCGCCTTATTGTTCTAATGGTGTTCAACAAGGCGCGAGTTGTGCCTGGGCCTACTTGTATTGCTTATGTCTCAACCGTGCGCCTTATTGTTCTAATGGTGTTCAACAAGGCGCGAGTTGTGTCCGGGCCTACTTGTATTGCTTATGTCTCAACCGTGCGCCTTATTGTTCTAATGGTGTTCAACAAGGTGCGAGTTGTGTCTGGGCCTACTTGTATTGCTTATGTCTCAACCGTGCGCCTTATTGTTCTAATGGTGTTCAACAAGGCGCGAGTTGTGTCTGGGCCTACTTGTATTGCTTATGTCTCACCTTATTGTTCTAATGGTGTTCAACAAGGCGCGAGTTGTGCCTGGGCCTACTTGTAATGCTTACGTCTCAACCGTGCGCCTTATTGTTCTAATGGTGTTCAACAAGGCGCGAGTTGTGTTTGGGCCTACTTGTATTGCTTATGTCTCAACCGTGCGCCTTATTGTTCTTATGGTGTTCAACAAGGCGCGAGTTGTGTCCGGGCCTACTTGTATTGCTTATGTCTCAACCGTGCGCCTTATTGTTCTAATGGTGTTCAACAAGGCGCGAGCTGTGTCCGGGCCTACTTGTATTGCTTATGTCTCAACCGTGCGCCTTATTGTTCTAATGGTGTTCAACAAGGTGCGAGTTGTGTCTGGGCCTACTTGTATTGCTTATGTCTCAACCGTGCGCCTTATTGTTCTAATGGTGTTCAACAAGGCGCGAGTTGTGTCCGGGCCTACTTGTATTGCTTATGTCTCAACCGTGCGCCTTATTGTTCTAATGGTGTTCAACAAGGCGCGAGTTGTGTTTGGGCCTACTTGTATTGCTTATGTCTCAACCGTGCGCCTTATTGTTCTAATGGTGTTCAACAAGGCGCGAGTTGTGTCCGGGCCTACTTGTATTGCTTATGTCTCAACCGTGCGCCTTATTGTTCTAATGGTGTTCAACAAGGCGCGAGTTGTGTCCGGGCCTACTTGTATTGCTTATGTCTCAACCGTGCGCCTTATTGTTCTAATGGTGTTCAACAAGGCGCGAGTTGTGTCCGGGCCTACTTGTATTGCTTATGTCTCAACCGTGCGCCTTATTGTTCTAATGGTGTTCAACAAGGCGCGAGTTGTGTCCGGGCCTACTTGTATTGCTTATGTCCCAACCGTGCGCCTTATTGTTCTAATGGTGTTCAACAAGGCGCGAGTTGTGTCCGGGCCTACTTGTATTGCTTATGTCTCAACCGTGCGCCTTATTGTTCTAATGGTGTTCAACAAGGCGCGAGTTGTGTCTGGGCCTACTTGTATTGCTTATGTCTCAACCGTGCGCCTTATTGTTCTAATGGTGTTCAACAAGGCGCGAGTTGTGTCCGGGCCTACTTGTATTGCTTATGTCTCAACCGTGCGCCTTATTGTTCTAATGGTGTTCAACAAGGCGCGAGTTGTGTCCGGGCCTACTTGTATTGCTTATGTCTCAACCGTGCGCCTTATTGTTCTAACGGTGTTCAACAAGGCGCGAGTTGTGTCCGGGCCTACTTGTATTGCTTATGTCTCAACCGTGCGCCTTATTGTTCTAATGGTGTTCAACAAGGCGCGAGTTGTGTCCGGGCCTACTTGTATTGCTTATGTCTCAACCGTGCGCCTTATTGTTCTAATGGTGTTCAACAAGGCGGGAGTTGTGTCCGGGCCTACTTGTATTGCTTATGTCTCAACCGTGCGCCTTATTGTTCTAATGGTGTTCAACAAGGCGCGAGTTGTGTCCGGGCCTACTTGTATTGCTTATGTCTCAACCGTGCGCCTTATTGTTCTAACGGTGTTCAACAAGGCGCGAGTTGTGTCCGGGCCTACTTGTATTGCTTATGTCTCAACCGTGCGCCTTATTGTTCTAATGGTGTTCAACAAGGCGCGAGTTGTGTCCGGGCCTACTTGTATTGCTTATGTCTCAACCGTGCGCCTTATTGTTCTAATGGTGTTCAACAAGGCGGGAGTTGTGTCCGGGCCTACTTGTATTGCTTATGTCTCAACCGTGCGCCTTATTGTTCTAATGGTGTTCAACAAAGCGCGAGTTGTGTCCGGGCCTACTTGTATTGCTTATGTCTCAACCGTGCGCCTTATTGTTCTAATGGTGTTCAACAAGGCGCGAGTTGTGTCTGGGCCTACTTGTATTGCTTATGTCTCAACCGTGCGCCTTATTGTTCTAACGGTGTTCAACAAGGCGCGAGTTGTGTCCGGGCCTACTTGTATTGCTTATGTCTCAACCGTGCGCCTTATTGTTCTAATGGTGTTCAACAAGGCGCGAGTTGTGTCCGGGCCTACTTGTATTGCTTATGTCTCAACCGTGCGCCTTATTGTTTTAATGGTGTTCAACAAGGCGCGAGTTGTGTCCGGGCCTACTTGTATTGCTTATGTCACAACCGTGCGCCTTATTGTTCTAATGGTGTTCAACAAGGCGCGAGTTGTGTCCGGGCCTACTTGTATTGCTTATGTCTCAACCGTGCGCCTTATTGTTCAGATGGTGTTCAACAAGGCGCGAGTTGTGTCCGGGCCTACTTGTATTGCTTATGTCCCAACCGTGCGCCTTATTGTTCTAATGGTGTTCAACAAGGCGCGAGTTGTGTCCGGGCCTACTTGTATTGCTTATGTCTCAACCGTGCGCCTTATTGTTCTAATGGTGTTCAACAAGGCGCGAGTTGTGTCCGGTCCTACTTGTATTGCTTATGTCTCAACCGTGCGCCTTATTGTTCTAATGGTGTTCAACAAGGCGGGAGTTGTGTCCGGGCCTACTTGTATTGCTTATGTCTCAACCGTGCGCCTTATTGTTCTAATGGTGTTCAACAAGGCGCGAGTTGTGTCCGGGCCTACTTGTATTGCTTATGTCTCAACCGTGCGCCTTATTGTTCTAATGGTGTTCAACAAGGCGCGAGTTGTGTCTGGGCCTACTTGTATTGCTTATGTCTCAACCGTGCGCCTTATTGTTCTAACGGTGTTCAACAAGGCGCACGTTGTGTCCGGGCCTACTTGTATTGCTTATGTCTCAACCGTGCGCCTTATTGTTCTAATGGTGTTCAACAAGGCGCGAGTTGTGTCCGGGCCTACTTGTATTGCTTATGTCTCAACCGTGCGCCTTATTGTTCTAATGGTGTTCAACAAGGCGCGAGTTGTGTCCGGGCCTACTTGTATTGCTTATGTCTCAACCGTGCGCCTTATTGTTCTAATGGTGTTCAACAAGGCGCGAGTTGTGTCCGGGCCTACTTGTATTGCTTATGTCTCAACCGTGCGCCTTATTGTTCTGATGGTGTTCAACAAGGCGCGAGTTGTGTCCGGGCCTACTTGTATTGCTTATGTCTCAACCGTGCGCCTTATTGTTCTAATGGTGTTCAACAAGGCGCGAGCTGTGTCCGGGCCTACTTGTATTGCTTATGTCTCAACCGTGCGCCTTATTGTTCTAATGGTGTTCAACAAGGCGCGAGTTGTGTCCGGGCCTACTTGTATTGCTTATGTCTCAACCATGCGCCTTATTGTTCTAATGGTGTTCAACAAGGCGCGAGCTGTGTCCGGGCCTACTTGTATTGCTTATGTCTCAACTGTGCGCCTTATTGTTCTAATGGTGTTCAACAAGGCGCGAGTTGTGTCCGGGCCTACTTGTATTGCTTATGTCTCAACCGTGCGCCTTATTGTTCTAATGGTGTTCAACAAGGCGCGAGTTGTGTCCGGGCCTACTTGTATTGCTTATGTCTCAACCGTGCGCCTTATTGTTCTAATGGTGTTCAACAAGGCGCGAGTTGTGTCTGGGCCTACTTGTATTGCTTATGTCTCAACCGTGCGCCTTATTGTTCTAATGGTGTTCAACAAGGCGCGAGTTGTGTCCGGGCCTACTTGTATTGCTTATGTCTCAACCGTGCGCCTTATTGTTCTGATGGTGTTCAACAAAGCGCGAGTTGTGTCTGGGCCTACTTGTATTGCTTATGTCTCAACCGTGCGCCTTATTGTTCTAATGGTGTTCAACAAGGCGCGAGTTGTGTCTGGGCCTACTTGTTTTGCTTATGTCTCAACCGTGCGCCTTATTGTTCTAATGGTGTTCAACAAGGCGCGAGTTGTGTCTGGGCCTACTTGTATTGCTTATGTCTCAACCGTGAGCCTTATTGTTCTAATGGTGTTTAACAAGGCGCGAGTTGTGTCCGGGCCTACTTGTATTGCTTATGTCTCAACCGTGCGCCTTATTGTTCTAATGGTGTTCAACAAGGCGCGAGTTGTGTCCGGGCCTACTTGTATTGCTTATGCCTCAACCGTGCGCCTTATTGTTCTAACGGTGTTCAACAAGGCGCGAGTTGTGTCCGGGCCTACTTGTATTGCTTATGTCTCACCTTATTGTTCTAATGGTGTTCAACAAGGCGCGAGTTGTGTCCGGGCCTACTTGTATTGCTTATGTCTCACCTTATTGTTCTAATGGTGTTCAACAAGGCGCGAGTTGTGTCCGGGCCTACTTGTATTGCTTATGTCTCAACCGTGCGCCTAATTGTTCTGATGGTGTTCAACAAGGCGCGAGTTGTGTCCGGGCCTACTTGTATTGCTTATGTCTCAACCGTGCGCCTTATTGTTCTAATGGTGTTCAACAAGGCGCGAGTTGTGTCCGGGCCTACTTGTATTGCTTATGTCTCAACCGTGCGCCTTATTGTTCTAATGGTGTTCAACAAGGCGCGAGTTGTGTCTGGGCCTACTTGTATTGCTTATGTCTCAACCGTGCGCCTTATTGTTCTAATGGTGTTCAACAAGGCGCGAGTTGTGCCTGGGCCTACTTGTATTGCTTATGTATGTCTCAACCGTGCGCCTTATTGTTCTAATGGTGTTTGCGTTGCCTTTAAAACAAGGCGGCTTCCACTTAGCTTCGTTTGCCTGTCTTACACCGGCCAGTGTAGCAAAGAGTCTTATACAGTGATATACATAATATAGCTATTGAAAAATCTCCTGCACTGGCTACACTAGTGTAAGTTTTAATTACAGACGAACACCATACAAATATTTACACTGACTTATAGACGGATACTAAAGAAGGCCTAGGAGGCTGAAAGTGTCGACTGTAAAGGGTCGGACAAGTGCCCATACTGCAGGGAACTACAGCAACGACTTCAGTATGATCTCATCACTCATGGACAACCCCGCTGTTTAGTATTGACACCATAGCCGAACCGCGAAACTATACGTTTCAGCAAATACAGCAAAATACAATACGGTGTTTTACGAAGTAGTCGAGTCGACAGCTAAGTCATAATGTGACGTCACAGAATCAGATCTGTTGTAGATCGTCGTGGTCGTCATCGTAGGGGGGGGTGGGGGGGGCATTTTGTTGGAGGTTTGGGCCACGGTCGCTTGGGCGCTTGGAGGCAAGTACTGCCAAAACCTGTGTATTTAGTAGCAAATATCAATTAAAGACTAATATACCCATTCACATGTAGTAAATATCTTTTATCGACGAATATTTTACAAATATGTTTCGGCGTGTGGTTGGGCCGTGAAAATACTCACCCTGCTTATTAGTGTAAACTGTGAATTTTCGTTCAGGACAATTTCTGTCATCAAATTGTCAAACATATCAGCTGCGTGTTTTTTTTTTTATTAAATTTTAACTCTCGTTTAAATCCGATCGGTAGTTTTTCGCCAATTTAAGTTGAGAGAACGAACGCGTTATGTTGGATGTTCCCTGATTGATCCATGTGTTCTTGTCACAAAATAACTCCGTTTAGTTGGCAATAATTTTGAAACGATCGTTAAAAAATCATGTTTATGTTTGCAAATTAAAGAAAACGACAGTGAGATCGAATTAGTGTCTAAAAATGAACAGGGTATATAAGTTATTATCGTCCTGTTTAGTCAGGCAAAGACACACAAAGGGTTTTGTTATTATTTCGTACGTGAACAGACGCAGCAATATCGTTGTGATTGTTTTGACCGCCAAATCATAATACATTGAATAATGTATACAGCAGTAGCAGGCGACCCTTGGAATAATGTATACAGCAGTAGCGGGCGACACAACATCCGCACGGTACTAACAATTAGCTGCGAGCAACAGCTTTGCCTATTAAGATGGACTGATGTAATTCATAATCTGCCCAAAACTTTTAAAATCCGTATTTAATAAAACAATTTTCGAAAATTTGCCATAAACGGCGTAAGAAGAACGACGCTGCTACATCGGAAAGTTGCGCGAAATTGCCACTTTGAGTGCTTCATCGTTTTTACTAGCGCCCTCAGTTGTCAAACTCGGTGCCTATATACATAAACTATGAGCCGCGCGTCCAGGTACCGTTGTGGGTGTCCTGGTGTCCGCGTACTACTACTATGACTATGACTATGACTATGACTATGAGCCGCGCGTCCAGGTACCGTTGTGGGTGTCCTGGTGTCCGCGTACCACATGACTATGACTATGACTATGAGCCGCGCGTCCAGGTACCGTTGTGGGTGTCCTGGTGTCCGCGTACCACATGACTATGACTATGACTATGACTATGACTATGAGCCGCGCGTCCAGGTACCGTTGTGGGTGTCCTGGTGTCCGCGTACTACTACTATGACTATGACTATGACTATGAGCCGCGCATCCAGGTACCGTTGTGGGTGTCCTGGTGTCCTGGTGTCCGCGTACTACTACTATGACTATGACTATGACTATGACTATGAGCCGCGCGTCCAGGTACCGTTGTGGGTGTCCTGGTGTCCTGGTGTCCGCGTACTACTACTATGACTATGACTATGACTATGACTATGACTATGACTATGACTATGACTATGACTATGACTATGACTATGACTGACTATGACTATGACTATGACTATGACTATGACTATGACTATGACTATGACTATGAGCCGCGCGTCCAGGTACCGTTGTGGGTGTCCTGGTGTCCGCGTACCACATGACTATGACTATGACTATGACTATGACTATGAGCCGCGCGTCCAGGTACCGTTGTGGGTGTCCTGGTGTCCGCGTACCACATGACTATGACTATGACTATGACTATGAGCCGCGCGTCCAGGTACCGTTGTGGGTGTCCTGGTGTCCGCGTACCACATGACTATGACTATGACTATGACTATGACTATGAGCCGCGCGTCCAGGTACCGTTGTGGGTGTCCTGGTGTCCGCGTACCACATGACTATGACTATGACTATGACTATGAGCCGCGCGTCCAGGTACCGTTGTGGGTGTCCTGGTGTCCGCGTACCACATGACTATGACTATGACTATGACTATGACTATGAGCCGCGCGTCCAGGTACCGTTGTGGGTGTCCTGGTGTCCGCGTACCACATGACTATGACTATGACTATGACTATGAGCCGCGCGTCCAGGTACCGTTGTGGGTGTCCTGGTGTCCGCGTACCACATGACTATGACTATGACTATGACTATGACTATGACTATGACTATGACTATGAGCCGCGCGTCCAGGTACCGTTGTGGGTGTCCTGGTGTCCGCGTACCACATGACTATGACTATGACTATGACTATGACTATGACTATGAGCCGCGCGTCCAGGTACCGTTGTGGGTGTCCTGGTGTCCGCGTACCACATGACTATGACTATGACTATGACTATGACTATGACTATGACTATGACTATGAGCCGCGGTCCAGGTACCGTTGTGGGTGTCCTGGTGTCCGCGTACCACATGACTATGACTATGACTATGACTATGACTATGAGCCGCGCGTCCAGGTACCGTTGTGGGTGTCCTGGTGTCCGCGTACCACATGACTATGACTATGACTATGACTATGACTATGAGCCGCGCGTCCAGGTACCGTTGTGGGTGTCCTGGTGTCCGCGTACCACATGACTATGACTATGACTATGACTATGACTATGACTATGAGCCGCGCGTCCAGGTACCGTTGTGGGTGTCCTGGTGTCCGCGTACCACATGACTATGACTATGACTATGACTATGACTATGACTATGACTATGACTATGAGCCGCGCGTCCAGGTACCGTTGTGGGTGTCCTGGTGTCCGCGTACCACATGACTATGACTATGACTATGACTATGAGCCGCGCGTCCAGGTACCGTTGTGGGTGTCCTGGTGTCCGCGTACCACATGACTATGACTATGACTATGACTATGACTATGACTATGACTATGACTATGACTATGACTATGAGCCGCGCGTCCAGGTACCGTTGTGGGTGTCCTGGTGTCCGCGTACCACATGACTATGACTATGACTATGACTATGACTATGAGCCGCGCGTCCAGGTACCGTTGTGGGTGTCCTGGTGTCCGCGTACCACATGACTATGACTATGACTATGACTATGAGTATGAGCCGCGCGTCCAGGTACCGTTGTGGGTGTCCTGGTGTCCGCGTACCACATGACTATGACTATGACTATGACTATGACTATGACTATGACTATGACTATGACTATGACTATGACTATGAGCCGCGCGTCCAGGTACCGTTGTGGGTGTCCTGGTGTCCGCGTACCACATGACTATGCCTATGACTATGACTATGAGCCGCGCGTCCAGGTACCGTTGTGGGTGTCCTGGTGTCCGCGTACCACATGACTATGACTATGACTATGACTATGAGTATGAGCCGCGCGTCCAGGTACCGTTGTGGGTGTCCTGGTGTCCGCGTACCACATGACTATGACTATGACTATGACTATGAGCCGCGCGTCCAGGTACCGTTGTGGGTGTCCTGGTGTCCGCGTACCACATGACTATGACTATGACTATGACTATGACTATGACTATGACTATGACTATGACTATGACTATAAGCCGCGCGTCCAGGTACCGTTGTGGGTGTCCTGGTGTCCGCGTACCACATGACTATGACTATGACTATGACTATGAGCCGCGCGTCCAGGTACCGTTGTGGGTGTCCTGGTGTCCGCGTACCACATGACTATGACTATGACTATGACTATGACTATGAGCCGCGCGTCCAGGTACCGTTGTGGGTGTCCTGGTGTCCGCGTACCACATGACTATGACTATGACTATGACTATGAGCCGCGCGTCCAGGTACCGTTGTGGGTGTCCTGGTGTCCGCGTACCACATGACTATGATTATGACTATGACTATGACTATGAGCCGCGCGTCCAGGTACCGTTGTGGGTGTCCTGGTGTCCGCGTACCACATGACTATGACTATGACTATGAGCCGCGCGTCCAGGTACCGTTGTGGCTGTCCTGGTGTCCGCGTACCACATGACTATGACTATGACTATGACTATGACTATGAGCCGCGCGTCCAGGTACCGTTGTGGGTGTCCTGGTGTCCGCGTACCACATGACTATGACTATGACTATGACTATGACTATGACTATGAGTATGAGCCGCGCGTCCAGGTACCGTTGTGGGTGTCCTGGTGTCCGCGTACCACATGACTATGACTATGACTATGACTATGACTATGAGCCGCGCGTCCAGGTACCGTTGTGGGTGTCCTGGTGTCCGCGTACCACATGACTATGACTATGACTATGACTATGAGCCGCGCGTCCAGGTACCGTTGTGGGTGTCCTGGTGTCCGCGTACCACATGACTATGACTATGACTATGACTATGACTATGAGCCGCGCGTCCAGGTACCGTTGTGGGTGTCCTGGTGTCCGCGTACCACATGACTATGACTATGACTATGACTATGAG